>JBBPBX010005216.1:0-26710 GCA_038048925.1 Garcialebias charrua | reverse complement strand
TATATATATATATGTGATATGTGTGTGTGTGTGTGTGTGTGTGTGTGTTTGTGTGTGTGTGTGTCCTTGTTTATGCTACGTTGTGAGGCCCAGTTTTCTGAGTTTTACCAAATTGTGAGGCCCAACTGGTTCTTATGGGGCCCCAGTGGCGGACTTAGACATTTTGGGGCCCCAGGCAAACCTTTGTAAAGGGGCCCTCCCCCAAGTCAGCCTAAATGTACCATTAGGCCCTGCCCTGAAGGTCAAAGATTTTCATGTTCATAGTCTAATACTGGGAACTAGACAATAAAAACAACTGGTTTTTTTCTCTACTTTAATAAGGTACAACTATCCTTTAAAGTCTTTTTGCAAAACATGTTTTATTATTATCTCGGGGTCTTGTTCACGAATGAGGGAAAACTGGAGCGTGAGATCGATAGGCGGATAGGTGCAGCATCCGCAGTGAAGCGGGTGCTGTACCGGTCTGTCGTGGTGAAGAGAGAGCTGAGTCGAAAGGCAAAGCTCTCAATTTACCGATCGATCTACGTTCCCACCCTCATCTATGGTCATGAGCTTTGGGTTGTGACCGAAAGAACAAGATCTCGGATACAAGCGGCTGAAATGAGTTTTCTCCGCAGGGTGTCTGGACTCTCCCTTAGAGATAGGGTGAGAAGCTCAGTCATCCGGGAGGGACTCGGAGTAGAGCCGCTGCTTCTCCACATCGAGAGGAGCCAGTTGAGGTGGCTCGGGCATCTGGTTAGGATGCCTCCTGGACGCCTCCCTGGTGAGGTGTTCCGGGCATGTCCCACCGGGAGGAGACCCAGAGGAAGACCCAGGACACGCTGGAGGGACTATGTTTCTCGGCTGGCCTGGGAACGCCTTGGGATTCCCCCAGAGGAGCTGCTCCAAGTGGCTGGGGAGAGGGAAGTCTGGGCCTCCCTACTTAGGCTGCTACCCCCGCGACCCGACCCCGGATAAGCGGAAGAAGATGGATGGATGTTTTATTATTGCAATAAAAGGCTCTAAATCAAGTCTTACACCAAAATTCAACAACACTAAATAAACACAAACAAATAGAGAGGGTAGATGTGAGCAATACAGTAGAAATATATTTTCCTAAATTATAAGATTTTCACAACTTTAATTCTTTTAACGTTATATTACATATTCTGTAACAGGGAACAGTTGTTAGATCAATGTGAAAAAGTGAGTGTGTGTAGTTGAGATGTGGTACTTTGAGATGAATTCACACACTGGCTCGATATGAACAGCAAGATGTCCAGGCATGAGACACTTTTTACAGCATTAAGTGATCATGAATTACCTTGATTATTCAGCTGGACTTCTATGAAAGTTGTCTTCTGTCTTGTTTCTGGTCTTTAATGATGCATGTTTAAAGACTGCATCTGAAAAAACAACAAATGTTAGTGTTGGAGGAAATAAAAGAAAAAATAAGACATTATTACATTTAACACATGTGAAGGCTCTCATTTATCCAAGTTTCCATAATTAAGACTGAAAGTTTTGACTTCTTTTTAAACCTTAAAACTTACACAGACTGTAAGACGTACTGTAAACTAAATGACTCAAATAATGTCACAGATTTTTCCACCTGGATTATTGAGCATGCATCAGGGAATGTCACTTTTCATTTATATCAATTTTTACATTTTAGATAACATTTTAATTTAGCAATCCTAGCCTTTTGATTCTGTTGTTTTAAACTAACAGTGGCATTTCTGTCCAAAGCAAACCTGTCATTATTAAAAAACACATTTTTGCATTACTCTGAAAGCTATAAGTTGTGCTTTATAATGTATTTAATGGAGGGACTATGGACCAAATAACAAAACAATGATAGTCTGATGAAGTTTTAACAGTCAAATATTTTGTAAAATGGTTGAGAATTTTTTTTTATAGATAACTGTGGAATATTTTAGATCTATTCTATTCAATGTAAAGTCCGAATAATTTAATAATACTGTATACTAAGCAAGCAGGGCAGAGAGCTAAAGTAGGTAAAATATATAATCCCCTCTCTCCTATTTAAGTCAGAAGATTTAGGTCGAATATCTTTTAATATTTTGATACAGAAAGAAAACGTGAAAATAGTGGTTGTCTCAGCTGATTACTGTTAGGATTTCTTTTACCCAACCTACAAAATAATTTCTAAAACTCGTACCTCATCTTGCTGAATCCTCGTCTTTATCTTCATCTTCTTGAGTCACTGCCTCGGCGCCACTTCCTCCTGGATCCTGATGTCCGGCGGCGGTTCCGCCACACTTTTAAATGGGCCGCTGCCGCTCGTGACCGTCATTAACAGTTGATGAAGTTTTAGAATTCGACCCATTAAAAAGGTTGTCACTTTCGGTAGTGAAGAAACATACGTTATTGTTTTTTGACGCTTTTTACGTTTTTCAGCTCCGCTTTCTGTCTCCTGTCTCCCGCTTCCTTCTCACTCAAACAGCAGCGAGCATACAGCACTTCCTGGATTAGTGGGTGACGTCATGACGCATGACGGAATAGTCCATTTTAGTAGGGGGGTACAGAACTCAACCGTTTTTTCTGTTGCGTTTTTAAAGATAGTTTTCATCGTAACTATAATTATTTTTATGTTAAACGTACATTAACAAGCAGGAGCAATGTTAGGGATGTAGGTGACGGCTGGGGCCCCTGCTGAATGGAGGCCCCTGCTGATTGGCGGCCCTAGGCAACGGCCTCATTCGCCTGAATGGTAGATCCGCCACTGTGGGGCCCAAAGCCCGGGCCCCATAGAAGAAGTTCCTTTTGTGGGTTAGGGGTTAGGGTTAGGACTAAGGTGTGAATTGAGGATGTGTTAAGTTTAGGGTAAGGTATGTATTGGTAATGGTTAGGTTTAGGGTAAAGGTCAGGGTGTGTGGGTGTGTGTGTGTGTGTGTGTGTGTGTGTGTGTGTGTGTGTGTGCGTGCATGCGTGTGTGTGTGTGTGTGTGTGTGTGTGTGAATATAAATACTAAAATCAATTACTACTTGCTGTACTATTCCTCCTTTACACTTTTTCACTTATTGCAGGGCTTCAAGGTACTGCTGGATCCCCCGTGATAAACGAGGGTCTACTGCAAGTGTGCCCAACCAGTCGCTCGCGGGCGACCGGTCGCCCGTCAGCTGGTTCCCAGTTGCCCGCGAAGCTCAACCTGTCTAACAGCTGACGAGCCGGCTCTCAGCTGTTAACAAGGTGAAATGTCCGCTGCTCAGCTTCATTCTAACTCCGGCAGAAGGGGTGGAGGGAGGAATGACTATATGCCAATGCGCACCAACGCTTTCCTCAGCCCTCCCCATCTTGTATGCTCACAGACACAGTCTCGCGATGACTGACGAGACTTTAAGACAGCAGTGAGACCGCTGAAGAGTGAATGTCAGTACGCAGAAAACATGGAAGGAAAACTAGCGAAGAAGCAAACGAAAACTTACTATTTTCACACAGAATGGGAGGAGGATTATTTTTTTGTTTATTCTAATTCAAAGTCTATTTGCCTCATCTGTAATTCGAGCGTTGCCTTGCCCAAAAAGTGCAACTTGGAGCGGCATTTCAAGACGATGCACAAACGTTTTGATGCAGATTTCCCTCCTAAAAGTTCTTTACGGACTCACAAAGTGCGGGAGCTAAAACACAAGCTTGCAGCACAGCAATCGATCTTCACTCGGCCCAGCACGAAAGGTAAGGCAGCTACAATCGCCTCCTACCGTGTTAGCCGCATCCTGGCTCAACATAAGTCGTTCAGTGATGGAGAAGTTATGAAAGAAGCGTTTATTGAGGCTGCAGATGCACTTTTTCACGATTTTAAAAATAAAAGTGAGATCGTAGCTGCTATTAAAGACATGCAGTTGTCCAGACAAACAGTAACACGACGATGTGAGGGAATGGCTTTTGATGTGGAGGAGCAGCTAAAAAAGAACGTGCAACAATGTGAGTGTTTCTCTCTTCAGTTTGATGAGTCAACAGACATGGTGGACACAGCACAGCTGTGTGTTTTTATCAGAATGGCCTTTGCAGACATGAGTGCAAAAGAGGAGCTGCTCACCATCTTGCCTTTGAAGGGACACACAAGAGGAGAAGATATTTTTAATGTGTTTATGGAGTTTGTTAATAAAAGCAACTTGCCCCTCTATAAACTAATTTCTATAACAACTGATGGTGCTCCAGCAATGACCGGTCACACCAGTGGATTTGTTGCACTCTGCAAGCAGAATGATGCTTTCCCAGACATTTTGAACTATCACTGCATCATCCACCAACAGGCCCTGTGTGGGAAGATTTTAAACATGAAGGAAGTGATGGATGTTGCCTCCTCTCAATGTCAGAAGTCCCACTAAGGTAGAGACACATTTATTTTATACAGCTTGCATAAAAATTGTCTCCTATAGACTTGTCACAATGTGTCTGTATGTTGTTTTTTTTATTAAATTTTAGACCAGACTACATAGTTAGCTAGCTAGTGTTATTTATTTATTTATTTTGCAGTTTGGGTGTGCCCTTCATTTTCTGTACCTAATGTGTGTGTGTGTGTGTGTGTGTGTGTCTTGTCTTATAACCAGGTGGAACTCTGAATGGCCCTTTGAAGCCAGCAGTCTGGACCAGTGAGGGACTTCAGCACCTGCAGATGACACACCATCCTGCTGCACAGAGCAGCTGACTAGTTTTGATATTTAGGTTTTATTGAGATTTGAAATTGTTGGAGATTTGTAAATCTGCACCTTTGTAACTTTTTGTAAATAGTTAGTGTGTTAATGAGGGAGTTTTATATTGTTCAGTTCAGTTGTTTATTCGTTTCTTTAAAAAATATGGTGTGCTTTTCAAATATTGTGTTCTTTTACTTTGATAAAATACTTTAATTAAATAAAACTAGCAACACATTACGTTCTGTTTTATTTACTTTAAAGAAGTGAGGAGTAGGGAGATGAAAAATTATGTTTTTTGATACTGAGACTGGACGAGTAGCCCTCGGCAAACTGCCAACTTCAAAAGTAGCCCTTGGTTCAAAAAAGGTTGGGCACCCCTGGTCTACTGTATATGTTCAAAGTTGAACAAATGCAAGACAAATCTTTTAAAAATGTATTTCTTGGTGTATCTTCTCTCTGCAGTCTCCTAAATGCTGGACAGGGCGCTTCCTAATGAACCTCTGGGCAATTTTCTGTCTGCTGGTGCTGTCCAGCTACACAGCCAACCTTGCTGCAGTCATGGTTGGGGAAAAGACCTTCGAGCAGGTTTCAGGAATTCACGATGAAAAGGTTCTACTAAATGCATAGACATAAAACTTGCTTTTCAAAGAACGTCAACATACCGCACACAACAACAAGCTAATAAGCAAAAAACAGAATTATTTCTAATGGGTTTTTACCTTTTAAATACACATTTTTGGGTGTATAGAGGACTGCAGTGAATTTAATCTGAGCTTGTTATTTTTCTATCTTCTCCGTGTCACTCTCCCAGCTGCATCATCCCTCGATTGGCTTCCGCTTTGGGACAGTGAAGGAGAGCAGTGCTGAGGATTACATGAAGAAGAGTTTTCCAGAGATGCATGACTACATGAGACGCTTCAACCAGCCCACCACCCCAGAGGGTGTACACATGTTAAAGTAAGGCATAGCCACATGTAGATAATGCAATTTACACATGACTTCTTCTATAAATGACATTCAATTTTTGTTCAGAATTGATTAGCATTAATCAGTAATCCTAACTGACAGACTTTTCCACCTTTACCAGTTGTTCTAGGAACATGAAAGTTTAAATAATTGGGTGGAGTGGATTCATTTATACTAACAAAATCTTCCTGTTTTAACCAGCTTTCAGTCAGACAGTATAAATCAGTATGATGATCAGTTATATGATTAGTGACTAATGGGATTAGAGCAGTGGTTCCCAACCTGGGGGGCCCGACCCCCATAGGGGGATGCTAGAGAGCACAGGGGGGTCGCATGTTGTGTCTGCTAATATCCATTTGTCTGTGTAACATGCTCTTATTTTTAATTATAATGTTTGAAATGTCACCAAATCCTGATCAACACTGAAGAACCCTCATTTTGGTTATGCTTGAAGAATTTTATTTAACATTTTATGTTAAAAACTAAAATATGTACTGTCTTTTCAAGTCTTAAGAGAATACTTTATTAGGACATCAGTACCCCTCTCAGCTGGCGCTACCTGGGTGAGAAGAGGCTTTGATGCGGTTTTACGAATCATAGCACAAAGAAAACTAAATAAAAATGCACAATATAAATCTGTGTTAGTCTACTCCGACCGGCCTGTTCTTAAAAAAAAAAGTTGCGTTTCCACTCCATTCATTAGTCATTCAACCAAAAGGTAGGAGGGAATTAGGTGAAGTCAGAGGTTCAGAGGAGGAGTTCAAAAGTTCATTACAAGTCAAGAGACAGAGAGTATGTTTAGAACAACAAAGGGAGTTGTTTAGAATGAAAAGGAGACAGAACGCCAGCTTATGTCTAAGACTTGATAAAAACTGTCTCTAACATTTTAAACAAATACTAACAGATTATTCTGACATGTCCTTCAACTTAGACATAGTTGAACACCACCATAGTAGAATAAACCAGCATATTAACACATGATCATAAAAATGACAGAAGGTTATTCTGTTGATTACATTTGAATTAGAACAAATTTAAAGAATAAAAAGAGTCTTGTGATTTAATTTCTGTCTTATGATTCAAATTACTGGAATGAACAGTTTCACTGTCTTTTCTTGAAGGTTTCAAAGAAAAGGTGATTCACTACAGTTTTCAAAGACCAGGTGGTCCACTACAGTCCCCCCTTTTGGAAGTCATTGCCTGTCCATGGGGATGAGTTCCAACACAAAGGGACACCTCCAAATGTCTCTGATCTTGATGTAATCCAGCAAGCAAAAAATAATCAAAAAATTAATTCCCATATTGTTTATAATTAATTCCATACTGTTTGTTGGTAATCCCATTGCGGCAAAATTTATAATCCCTTGGAAAACAGAGTTTGTAATCCATTGGAACAAAGCTTATAATCCATAGCGGTAATTCCACAGCAGTAATTCTACAATAATTAGAATTGTTGATTCAATCAGCAACTATTGTTCTTGTATCAGCATGTAGAGGGGATCCCTTGATTGATGAAGAGATGACCACTGGATGGGGTTGGAGACCAACGTTGGAGTTGCAGGTCCCCACATCGAAGGTGGTTGGCTGGGTGGTTTCCAATCGGTGCCATTCTGGTTCTATGTGTTATGCATTTATGTGGTTTTAGGTGGGCTTATGATTGGGATTTTACATTAGCCTTACCTATATGCACCTGGTGTGTAAGCTATCATGGTTTAGATCAGCTACAAATATCAATTAAAGAGTGGGTCATGCTATAAAAGTTAGATATAGGGATCTATGCCTATAGAAGTTTCAGGAGTGCTTCTGTAACGAAAGCCTTTTCTTCCAAACTATTCCTCCATTCATAACTTGGTTAAACTTAGATCTATAACAGAAAAAGAAAATATAGTTTGGTTTAATTGTCTGTTGTCCTTTAGACGAATGACTTAGGTTTTGGTTTTCCCTTTTAAAATTTGGAGTCTATAGCGAGATTGGTTTTAAAAACCTCGGTAACACCTCAAACAGAATTGTTTGAATAGGCTAAATTTGAAATGTTGTGAGATCAGTATAGATTATAGTACCTAAGGTAGCATTAATCTAAAATGGCTCTTCAACGATTGAAATTTAACAAATGAACTGCATGTTGGCATAGTTAAATCCATTTCAATATTTAAAGGTGCAGTCTGCAGTTTCTGTAGTGCAGTCTGTAAGTTTTCTAAAAATATATTTTTAACATATTTCTTCACTCTGTCACTACATCCTGACAGACTGATGTTAGACAAAGTAATCTTTGAAAAAACTATACAGGGAACCCCCGTGTTACGAACGAGATCGGGACCTAAGAACGGTTCGCAGCTCGATCCGTTCGTAGGTAGGGGGTGAAAATTATATTTAAAAAAAAAAATTATTCATTCATTCATTCATTCAACCTTTATTTATCATGCTAACGGAGCGCGCGCACACATTTAAGCATGTAAAGTAGTGTACTGTAATGTTAAACATTGCTATTCACATTTACAGAATAAATAAAAATATATTTTCTTACTTTGAGATGGTCAAAGCCGACATCTTAGGTTGCCATGCGTTGATTGTTGTCGGGCCGAGCAGCGCGCCACCGCAGCTGCTCCAGGCCTGTGTTAGCTAGCTGGCTAGCTTCTGCTAGCCAAGCCATGAGCTAGTGTTGGAGCGGCGGCGCGATCAATCTGCAGCTTCTGCTGCTCCAGCCGCTGCTCCAGCCTGAGACGTCCACAGAGCTATTCCAGCTAGTAATTAATCCACATGATGCGATCCTGGTCACCAGTGTTCAAAAGGCCGGCTCCCGTGTTAGCTCCAGTGTTAGCTCTGGAGCTAGCCAGGCCGGAGGTGTAGCCAGGCCGGCCGGAGGTGTTCGCACGGCGGCCTGGCACGATCGGCGATAAATCCGCTGCTACTTGAGACATCCACAAAGTTCACAGAGACGTTTCCAGCTAGTAATTAATCCATATGAAGCCATCCTGGTCACCAGTCTTCGTCCAGCTCTCGGCAGCTAACCTAAGATGGCGTCCGCCGGTGTTCTACATTAATTTGTGACCGGAGACCCCAGTGACTGAACCTTAAATAGCGTCCGGTGTTCTACATTAATTTGTGACCGTGTAAACTGAAGACCTACTTCCTGTTTCCCAAAATTGCTCAAAAATTGCTCAAAAATGATCAGAAATGATCTTTTTTATCATAATTATTATTTATAAAGCCTTTAAAACAACCAGAGCTGCAACAAAGTGATGTACACATGAAATTAAGAACATTTAAACACAAAAAAAAAAAAAAAAAAATTTTTTTTTTTTTTTTTTAATTCATATTTTTATTAAATATGATATGTTCGTAAGTCCCGTGGTTCGCAGGTCGATGGGGTCGTAGGTCGGGGGTTACCTGTAGTCCCCTTGGTTCTCCAGGTGTTAACTAAAAGCAATTTTAAATACCCACAGTGACCTGCCGTAAACCAGCCAATAAAAACAGAGCTTCTCACTTCTCACCAGTGCTTTAAGTGGAAAAAAATAAGTGCCTGTACTCTCCCTAATGTCATAATAATATGCATACCTGCAAACTCAGGAGGGATGGCCCCATCAATATCTGTTTTTAAAACTCGTTTAAAAACACATATGTTTTCATTGGCTTTTAAACCAGAATGAGTTCACATCTCTGTTTTAATGTTGTATTATTTTACTGTGTTCTGATATTTATATGATTGAGATTGATTGTTTTTATTGTTTTGTGCGTGTTTTTATTATTGTACAGCACTTCGGACGGCTGCTGCTGTATTTTTAAGTGCTTTATAAATAAACTGGTATGGTATGGTATGGTATGGATGAAAAAGGTGACAAACGTTGCGCCAACCCCCCCCCCCCCGAAAGATTTTGTAATTTTTTAACATGCTTCAGGTAAAAGTCATTTACTAACCTGATTTAATGAGAACATAAATAGGAAAGATTGTGTCAACCAAAAAATCAACAACCAACAACAGCAGCAAGTCAAATACAGCAGAACATTTTGCTAACAATGCGCTGCTCCGAGTCAACAGATGCATTTAAAAACTTAAGACTTATCTCTTCAGACAGGCTTTTGGTTAATTTTGTACATTGATTTTAGAGTTTGTTATGTTTTACCTTTTTGTATAGTACTTCTGTGATTTTATGATTTTATTTTTCCTTTTGTAAAGCACTTTGTGACTCTCATGTCTGTGAAATGTGCTATATAAATAAAACTTACTTACTAACAGTGAAAACTCATTTCTTAAATATGCTGGTGAAGATGTTTTGCCAGAAATTTTGAATAAAGTAGATGCCATTTCCTGCATTCTGGTGTATTTTAACAAGTTGTTAAACATCAAAGTCAAAGTCAAGTCAAAGTCAACTTTATTGTCAGAACTGCAATATGTATAGAACATACACAGGATTGAAATTGCATTTCTCTCAGTCCCTCGGTGCAACAGTAACCATTTAAACACTAAAACATTTAATAAACATAAGCATAAAACATCTATGTTTACCTACATGTAAACACTTGATTCAATAACTATTTTAGAGACATCTAACAAAATAAAGTCTGGTCCTGTGGACAGATTTAAAAATTATTTAAATTATTATTGATCATGCATCAGGATATTTTAGAGACACCTCATTCAACTAGTTCATATAGACATCATCCTGTTTTTAAACTCACTCCTGTGGCTAAGATAATGAAATTAATGTCACAATTTATCACAGTGGCTTTAGGGGTGCAATTGACTTTTATTTTGTTAATTTTTATTTAGTTTTATTTGTAACACAACATGCCATTTTACTAAACAATGGTGACACTCAACTGCATGTATAAAAATATTAACTTTACCCAATGAACATGTGACATTTTAATAACCACCAACAGTGAATTTAGGAGGGGCTTTTTACAGTTTTCTGATTTAGTGATATTTTGTTAATTTTGAGGGAGGATGACAATCAGACCTGGCAGACCCAAACGTATTGTGAGGGTCTGCTGGGAACGTCTGGCAGAGTCTCCCGTAAGGCGGAGCTTTAACTCCCACCTCCGGGAGAGCTTTGAACACGTTCCGAGGGAGGCGGGGGACATTGAGTCCGAGTGGGCCATGTTCCGCGCCTCTATTGTCGAGGCAGCTTATCAGAGTTGTGGCCGCAAGGTTGTTGGTGCCTGTCGTGGTGGCAACCCTCGAACCCGGTGGTGGACACCGGCGGTGAGGGATGCTGTCAGGCTGAAGAAGGAGTCCTATTGGGCCTTTTTGGCTTGTGGGACCCCGGAAGCAGCAGATAGGTACCGACAGTCCAAGCGGCATGCGGCTCGGGTGGTTGCTGAGGCAAAAACTCGGGCGTGGGAGGAGTTCGGAGAGGCCATGGAGAATGACTTCCGTACGGCTTCGAGGCGATTCTGGTCCACCATCCGGCGTCTCAGGGGGGGAAAGCGGTACGCGACCAACACCATTTATGGTGGGGATGGCGTGCTGTTGACCTCAACTCGGGATGTTGTGAGTCGGTGGGCGGAGTACTTCGAAGACCTCCTCAATCCTACTGGCACGTCTTCCACTGAGGAAGCGGAGCCTGGGGACTTTGGGTCGGGCTCTCCAATCTCTGGAGCTGAGGTCACCGAGGTGGTTAAAAAGCTCCGCGGTGGCAGGGCTCCAGGGGTGGATGAGATTCGCCCTGAGTTCCTTAGGGCTCTGGATGTTGTGGGGTTGTGTTGGCTTACGCGACTCTGCAATATCGCGTGGACATCGGGGGCAGTTCCCTTGGATTGGCAGACTGGGGTGGTGGTTCCCCTATTCAAAAAGGGGGACCGTAGGGTGTGTTCCAACTATAGGGGGATCACACTCTTAAGCCTCCCTGGTAAGGTCTATTCAGGGGTTCTGGAGAGGAGGGTCCGTCGGATAGTCGAACCTCGGATTCAGGAGGAGCAGTGTGGTTTTCGTCCTGGTCGTGGAACACTGGACCAGCTCTACACCCTCAGCAGGGTCCTGGAGGGTGCGTGGGAGTTTGCCCAACCAGTTTACATGTGCTTTGTGGACTTGGAGAAGGCATTCGACCGCGTCCCTCGGGGGGTTCTGTGGGGGGTACTCCGGGAGTATGGGGTACCAGGCCCATTGATATGGGCTGTTAGGTCCCTGTACGACCGGTGTCAGAGCTTGGTCCGCATTGCCGGCAGTAAGTCAGGCTCGTTTCCGGTGAGAGTTGGACTCCGCCAAGGTTGCCCTTTGTCACCGATTCTGTTCATAACTTTTATGGACAGAATTTCTAGGCGCAGCCAAGGTGTTGAGAGGATCCGTTTTGGTGGCCTTAGAATCGCTTCTCTGTTTTTTGCAGATGATGTGGTCCTATTGGCTTCATCAGATCGTGATCTACAGCTTTCGCTGGAGCGGTTTGCAGCCGAGTGTGATGCGGCCGGGATGAGGATCAGTTCCTCCAAATCCGAGGCCATGGTCTTGAGCCGGAAAAGGGTAGCATGCCCTCTCCGGGTCGGGGAGGAGGTCCTGCCCCAAGTGGAGGAGTTTAAGTATCTCGGGGTCTTGTTCACGAATGAGGGAAAACTGGAGCGTGAGATCGATAGGCGGATAGGTGCAGCATCCGCAGTGAAGCGGGCGCTGTACCGGTCTGTCGTGGTGAAGAGAGAGCTGAGTCAAAAGGCAAAGCTCTCAATTTACCGATCGATCTACGTTCCCACCCTCATCTATGGTCATGAGCTTTGGGTTGTGACCGAAAGAACGAGATCTCGGATACAAGCGGCTGAAATGAGTTTTCTCCGCAGGGTGGCTGGACTCTCCCTTAGAGATAGGGTGAGAAGCTCAGTCATCCGGGAGGGACTCGGAGTAGAGCCGCTGCTTCTCCACATCGAGAGGAGCCAGTTGAGGTGGCTCGGGCATCTGGTTAGGATGCCTCCTGGACGCCTCCCTGGGGAGGTGTTCCGGGCATGTCCCACCGGGAGGAGACCCAGAGGAAGACCCAGGACACGCTGGAGGGACTATGTTTCTCGGCTGGCCTGGGAACGCCTTGGGATTCCCCCAGAGGAGCTGCTCCATGTGGCTGGGGAGAGGGAAGTCTGGGCCTCCCTACTTAGGCTGCTACCCCCGCGACCCGACCCCGGATAAGCGGACGAAAATGGATGGATGGATGGATGATTTAGTGATACACACCATGGTGAAGTTAGTTAGTTTACGACTCCGTCATGTTTTCATCAGCGGGGTTCTCTTGTGTCGTCAATTTCAAAACTGCATGTTGCAGTTTTTTTTATCTTTGTGAAGCTTCAAGAGCTCCCACACGTTGGAGGAGTTCCCTCGCACTCTGTTGAACCTTTGCAGCACGCTGCAGAATTTATTTATTTATTTTTACAGATTTCGCTGTCGTCTCCTCCCTCGTCTATCCTGATGTTGTGATTGGCCAAATGACGCGCTCCACCAAAGATGTTTTATTGTTGACAGATGCATTGCTGTTTCTTGAAATCCAGTCAGGGGGAAATGATGCCGTCTTCCACGGGTCTTTCAAGTGGAGAAGACGAAAATAAGTTCCGGGAACACACCGTACTCTAAAAAAGCGTCTCGGTACTGTCAGGGTTAAATTTTAGAAGTGGTGGAACTGCGTTCCTGTGCAAGAAAGTTCATACTCAATAATCCAGGTATCAAATCTGATAAGTCTCTATCTGGTCATCTGGACAGTTTCTTTTAGTCGAAACGTTTCACCCTCAGTCCAGAGGGCTTCCTCAGTCAGAGTTCCAGCACACTGATCTTCCCCCACCAAGCTGTACACAACTTATGTGGACCAACCAGTTTGCTGGAGCCAAGCCAGGAACGAGTTCCTGTGCGTTCCTGTCCACTTAAAGCACTGCTTCTCACGCCCCTAACCCACTCCCCCGCCTGTGCCAGCCCCAGCGGCCACGCACGTTCTCGTTCAAAGGAATGCAAAGCGATGCAAAACTGTTTTGTATGTGACACAAATGTATTAAATTCCCCTTTTTCATCCCTGATCTGGACTTTTCTTTTGTTTTTTTGCCAAAAGTCAAGTGATCGCTTCCTCCTCCGCTGACTCCATGACTGAAACAATGAGGAAATGAATTAATTTGTCACGAGCAAATTAAACTCTGGTTCAACGTGGCTGTGCGAGGCTCTGCAGATTTGCTGGTGTTCTGGTGTGCTGGACCAGTGCTCCATGTTTTTATTTTATTTTTTAGAACGTTTTATTAACATATAAACACAGAAGATTGCAGCGGTAAGGAGGCTGAGCTGAATTTCAGCGAGAGCAAGGGGGAGCAGAGCCATATATGGCTCTGAGGGGGAGGGATCAGAATGCTTTCCCTGTTGAAAATTTTTCTAAGTGCTGCCTTCTACAGAAACTGCAGACTGCACCTTTAACTAGTGTTAATACAAAAACTTCTTTTTTTCTGGGGGTGTTTAGAACCAAAACAATATCTCAAACATTGACAAAAGTAGGGATTAAACAACAAGAAAACGACGTGTCACTGCTTCAACTCACTCTGGTCGTCAGATTCCAACGTGCAACACAAAAAAAAAACCTAGGTCTTAGCTTTACAACCGATGTCAAGTTAAATCTCGTGGATTTAAACGGTTGTTAAGGTTAGTTTTTGTTGTGGGTATTAGGCTTAGTGTTTCTAAGTTCTGGTTGGAGCTGTTTCTTTTAACAACTAATTTAGTTTAAACCGAATTACAGTATTTTCTGGACTATAGGTCGCACCTTTATATAAGTCACTTTGTCCAATTATTGTCACTAAATTGGAAAAATCCATAAACAGGTTGCACCTTTATATAAGTTGCATCTATTATGCGTCACCGTTACATGACGCATCAGCGCGTCATTTGCCCTGCTGAAAATGACGACCACTGAAGCATGCACGGAAGGACTTTTCACAAGATTAACACGGTAAAAACAATTACTTGTCTGCTGAAAATTATAGCAAACATGTATCTTAGCTTAACTGCTCCTTAATAAATTCACGTAATGGTCAAATCTGCTGGATTTAAATTTTTTCACTTTGAAAAATTACAAGGAAAAACAACGAAGCTAACCGCGACACATTTACGTCTATAAAACATCAAATTTTATCTCAAATAACTCCAACAGCTAACAGTTGGTAAATGTACATCTAGTGATTACTTTCTGTAAGTTTAAAAAAAATCAGCTGTGTGGTTTATGAGCTATTGTCTCAAACGTACAAGGAAAAATCAACGAAGCTAACCGCAACACATTTACGTCTATAAAAGATCAAATTTTATCTCAAACATCTCATAAAGTTAATCAGTTGTAAATATACATCTAGTGATTACGTTCTGTAAGTTTGATCAAAATCTGTCCTGTGGTTCTTGACTTATTTTGCTAACAAACACTGAGCTAACAGCGAAGTAGCTAGTTTATAAACTAGCTACTTTGCTGTTAGCTCAGTCGCAGCCCGGCCTCCTGCTATGGAGGTATACCTCCAGAACAGGAGGCCGGGCTGCGACAGAGTGAATCCGACCAGAGGAGGCTCTCGTCAGACACATGAGCTGGAAACGGTCGGTGGACTCTTTGGACGTGTCAGTCAGACCTCCAAAGCAAGGGGCCGGGCTATGACAGACTGAGTCCGTCCAGAAGAGGCTCTCGTCAGACACATGAGGTGGGAACGGTTGGTGTACCCTAGCGGACAAAGGTGGTACTGCACCCCTAGGGCTGAAAGCTGTACTGCACAATTTTTGCCAAAATGGAAAAATGATCATATCTGAGCCAAAAATTGGTCTAAAAATATGGGAAAAAAATCATAAACAAGTCTCACCTCTCTATAAGTCGCAGGGCATGCAAATTAGGCAAAAAGTGTGACTTATAGTCCGGGAAATACGGTAGTTATTTATTATCTTCTGCTTAGATGACCTTATTTTCCCATGAAGTCTGTGAGTTTGTGAGATCTTTGTCTTTTATGGAGTTATTGAAATCTTTGTCTTTGTCATGGGCATGAACTAACCTTACCCTCTTTGGTCATGAGGGACCACAAACACAGGTGAGTATGTCAGTCCATGGGCACAAGTTAGGATGCCTTTGAATAGATTTAGCTTGTTTGCGCAGGTGATAAAAGACTGTACACAGGAACCTTGCAGGTTTTGGCCAACGTTTCTTTTTACGTTGACCTCTTTCTGTGTAATTTTGTTGTGTCCCGACCGTCTGCACAGTTGCATTTGTGTCTGATTGTTCAGTCTGCGACGGGTCATCATCGTTGGTATGTGTGTTTTCTGTGTATTATTGGTGTATCTCAACAGTCAGTGTAGTCGCAGTTGTCTCTGATTGTTCAGATTGCGACTGGTCACTATCATTGTTGTGTGAGTTTTCCCCCCTTTGGTCTGATGAGGGGCTCTCGGCTCTGTAACAACAATGTCCTGGTGACTGTCAACATCTGGTTGACTGTCATATTCTGGATTGTCAGCATCGTGATTGTCAGCATCCTGTTGACTGTCAGCATTTTGTTGGCTGTCAGCATCTGTGGCAATGTTATTTGTGTGCTCTGAGTTGTTATCAATGATTGTGCTACACATTGCACCAGGTTGGTCATCCTTGTTAGTATTATTCAAAGTCTCTAACAAACGACCTACTTTCTCTATCCCTTCTGAGTTCAGAGGTTTAGGGCCTTATTTCTGGAAATTTTTTGACTTTTTGCTTGTCTCGTACTGTTCAGTTCGAGGTGCAGGGGGAGCAGGTCCATTGCTCGGGGACCACCCTTGGTTATATGGTTTACCTTGGTATCCATATTTTTCACTCTTTGGCCATGCGCTCCACTTTAGATATTGTTGTTCAACCTATGGGTCCCGTTTGAACCACTTCGGGTCATTGTTCCAGCCGGCACCAACATTTCGTGGTTTGTTAGTTTGAAGATTTTGTTTTCTCTCACCTTCTTTAGGAGAGGGAGCTGAAGCTCATGTCTCTTTCATTTTTAGCGAGTGGGATTTGACCATTTCACCTGGACACACCTCCAAGGGTGTCCAATAATCACTCAAATAATAAATCAGTCTCTACAATCTGGTCATGTTCCACTGCCTCTAAAAACTGCCATCATTAGGCCTCTTCTGAAAAAATCTAATTTGGATCCCGACATTTTTTCTAATTACCGCCCAATTTCACACCTCCCTTTTCTGTCTAAAGTGCTGGAAAAAGCAGTTGCTGCTCAGCTGCAGGACCACCTACAACAACACTCCCTGTATGAGAAGTTCCAGTCTGGATTCAGAGCAGCTCACAGTACAGAGACTGCATTGCTGAGAGTTACCAATGATGTCCTCTTGGCTGCTGACACTGGCTCTCCCTCCATCCTTGTCCTCCTTGACCTCACTGCAGCCTTCGACACTGTGGACCATAGTATCCTCCTCCACCGTCTTCATGTGGAGGTCGGTCTCTGTGACACCGTCCTGGACTGGTTCAAATCTTTCCTCTCCAATAGGCTGGAATGTGTTAGTCTTGGCAACGCCACGTCCCAGACAGTCTGTGTCTCCTGTGGTGTCCCTCAGGGGTCGGTTCTGGGGCCCCTGCTGTTTTCCCTTTACATGCTGCCTTTAGGTCAAATTATTAATCAGTTCAACATTTCTTTTCACTGTTATGCCGACGATACACAGCTTTACATCAGGACTGGAGCATCCTCATCTTCCACCTTGTCATCTCCATCTTCACTCACTGCCCTCTCTGCCTGCCTGGAGGCAATTAGGGCATGGATGAATCAGAACTTTCTTCAATTAAACTGCTCCAAGACTGAGGCCATACTGATTGGCACCCCTCACCAGGTACAAACATCTCCTATAACAACACTTTCCTTTTCTGGACAAGACATCCCCCTCTCCACCTCTGTTACTAATCTTGGAATAAAAATGGACTCCAATCTTACATTTGAAAATCACATTAAGCTTCTGTTTAAAACTTGCTTCTTCCATCTTCGAAACATCTCCAGACTTCGCCCATCCCTAACTTTTTCCGATGCTGAGAAGCTCGTCCATGCTTTTGTCTCCTCCAGGCTCGACTACTGCAACTCCCTGTTTATTGGAATCCCTGGCAAAAACCTTCAGAAACTTCAATATATTCAAAACAGTGCAGCAAGGATCTTGTTGAGAGTTCGTAAATTTGAACATATTACACCCATTCTCCATAACCTTCATTGGCTTCCTGTCGCCTACAGAATTCAGTACAAAATTCAGTACAAAATTATAATTTTGGGTGATTTCAATTTACATGTAGATGATGATTCTTTTAAAGCAGCAGTTGATCTTATCTCTATTACCGAGTCTTTTCATTTTACTCAGCATGTTCATGTACCCACACATTGCAAAGGTCATACTTTTGATCTTCTTTTTTCCTTTGGCCTCAACATTGATCTTGTTTGTGTAGAGGACATATTTTTCAGTGATCACAGTTGCTTATATTTTAATGTGTCCTTCAGCACTGATCCTGCTCCTCCTAGTCGCTTGATCCAAAAAAGAATAATAACTGAGCACACAGCCAAAACTTTTATTTCGCATTTTGATCCTTCACACTTAGTTTTTAACTCATTGAATGTGGACCTAGCAGTATCATGTTTTAATGCTTACTGTACTGATCTCTTGAATTTAATTGCACCTTTGAAACAAAGCACTGTTCGTGGTACAAACTCTCCTTGGATTAATAATGAAATCATGTCATTGAGGAGATTATGTCGGAAAACAGAACGTTTGTGGAAACGTACTGACTTAGAGGTTCACAGCTTCATTTAAAAGACTTAATCTGTTCCTTAAAAGAGATGATTAAGAATGCAAGATCAAATTATTTTGCTAATCTCATCAAATCAAAAGGACGAAATCCAAAAATCTTATTTGACACGATCAAAAACATTGTTTCTCCGATGTGTTCGCTTCAAAGTAATTTTAATTATGCTGATTGTAATTTGTTTTTAAAACATTTTATTGACAAAGTTGCTAACATTAGAGCTGGTACCTTACCGTCAACATCCAGTTATGTGAACCCTCGACTGTTGACCTTGACGACATGGTCCTCTTTTGACCCAGTGTCCGTTAAGGACATTTCTGATCTTTTGACACACATGACAATGTCATCGAGTCCACTGGATGTTCTTCCATCATCTCTTTTTAAAGATGTTTTTGATTTTATTGGTCCCAGTGTAGTCAGCCTGATAAATTTATCTCTTAGTTCTGGATCTGTACCTCAATGTTTTAAAACTGCTGTTGTCTGTCCTCTGTTAAAAAAGCCTAACCTGGACTGCACTCTGCCTGAAAATTATAGACCCATTTCTAAACTTCCTTTATTGTCGAAAATCCTTGAGAAGGTTGTAGCTCAACAACTGAACTTTTATATTGAGGACAATGATCTTTTGGACAGTTTCCAGTCTGGTTTTCGTAGACTGCATTCCACTGAATCTGCATTACTAAAAGTTTCTAGTGATGTGTTGATGGCAGCTGACACTGGACATTACACTGTGTTTGTTGCTTTGGACTTGACTTCAGCATTTGATACAGTGGATCACACTGTTCTCATTAACAGATTATGTGACCTGTTTGGTATTTCTGGTACGGTTTTAAATTGGTTCAATTCTTATTTATCTAATAGGTCTTTTACTGTTTTCATGAACAATGTTCATTCTGACGTTTCTGATCTGCCCTATGGGGTGCCCCAGGGTTCAGTTTTGGGCCCGATCCTCTTTTTATTGTACCTACGCCCATTAGGCTTTATCTTAAATAGCTTTAGTAACGTCTCATACCATGTGTACGCTGATGACATTCAATTGTATTGTTCATTTCGACTGTCTGAATTCTATAAATTGACTGAACTCAGTAACTGCCTATCAGCCATTAAGATATGGCTTAATGACAACCACCTGCAGCTAAATGCTAACAAGACTGAAACGCTTATCGTTGCTCCGGATGATAAAATCATTGAAATTAAGAAGCATCTTGGGTTCTTAAACCTTGCGAACAAAAACAACCTCAGATATCTGGGTGTTCTCTTTGACAGCTCTCTGTCAATGGACAATCATTGCAAATTGTTAGTTCGAAACTGTTTTTATCATTTAAGGAATATTTCTAAGCTACGTGCTATTGTATCACAAAAGGAATTAGAAATGATTGTCCACGCATTTATTTCTTCTCGCCTAGACTATTGTAACAGCCTTTTAGTGGGGATTAGTAAATCCTCCATAGCTTCCCTTCAATCTGTGCAAAACGCTGCAGCCAGGCTTTTGACTAGAACCCCCAGAACAGCTCATATCACTCCGGTTCTGGCCTCTCTACACTGGCTCCCAGTTCATTTTAGGTCACATTTTAAAATTTTATTATTAACTTTTAAAGCATTACATGGTGAGGCTCCTAAATATTTATTGGACCTTTTGAAGCCTCTTTGTCCATCTAGAACTCTGAGGTCTTCCAATAAGCTACTGCTGACAGTTCCGAGAACTCATTTTAGAACTCGTGGCGATAGAGCATTTGAAGTGGTGGCTCCGAGGCTCTGGAACGCTCTCCCTATAACAATACGCTGCTCCGAGTCAACAGCTGCATTTAAAAACAGTCTTAAGACTAATCTCTTCAGACAGGCGTTTGATTAACTTTGTACATTGTTTTTAGAGCTTATTATGTTTTACCTTTTTGTATAGTATTTCTATGATTTTATGATTTTATTTCTGTGATTTTATGATTTTATTTTTCCTCTTGTGAAACACTTTGTGACTCTCATGTCTGGGAAATGTGCTATATAAATAAAAATTACTTACTTACTTACTTACTTACTTACAAAACTGCTCTCATTACACATCAATGCTTACATGGAGCTTCACCAGATTATCTGAAGGATATTCTTATTCCATACTCATCCACCCGATCGCTGCGGTCACAGAACAGTAATCTCCTTCACATTCCGAGAACCAAATTAAGGACCATGGGAGACCGGGCTTTCAGTGTGGCTGCCCCCCGCCTGTGGAACTCTCTTCCTGACTGTCTAAGAGCTCCACAGTCACTGGTTGACTTTAAGAGCGGCTTGAAGACCTTTCTTTTCAACCGAGCATACTCTGCCTCCTCATGATTCTACTTTTGATCTTAGCTGATATTGTTATTGATTTTACTTGTTTTATTGACATTTAATTTTGTTGCACTTTGTAGCAATTTGAGATTTTCATTAATGAAAAGTGCGTTATAGATTGAATTCATTATTATTATTATTATTATTGTAGGGTTCCTGGTTTTCTCCCTGTGTTTGTCTCTCCCACTCTCTCCACAGCACATTTCTAATTGTCCTGATGAGACCCACCTGTTGCTGCCTGATGAGGACTGGTTCTGGTGGCCTACTTAAGCAGCAGCTGGACACCTCTTCAGTGCTGGGACAACTTCTGCCTTTGGGACCTCCATGTCCTGCTCCTCTGAAGTCCTTCCACGGTCTTCCTCCAGCACTCTCGGGTGCACCTGCAGAAATCATCAAGAGTCCAGTCCATCAGCTACTCAACAAAAGGCTGGGTCTGCCTGTTCCTCTCTCCACCGCTCCTCACCTATATTCAACACCACGCCAAGAACCAGGACCACTCTTCTTTAATTCATCCATCTAAGACAACAAGTAAGACAATTCTGATTACTTCGAGATTCAAACATCAACCCTCCAAGATTGGATACTCACCTCTACTCCGTTCTCTTGCAGCTCCAGGCTTCCACCTTCACCTGTAAATAAAGAACACTTATTTTGTATTCCTGGTTGTTGTGTATTCTTTCTCGGTCTGCCATTTCGGGGTCGTACAAACGCCACCATGATAGTTTGTCCCAGCCAAACTGACCCCTCTGGCACGACTGGGGAGGAACCACCTCAACCAGGTAGTAGTCAGGGAACAGACTCTGTAACTTTAGCCTTACAACAAATTCTTAAACAACAAGAAACTATGCAAAAAAATCTCCTTCAACTAGGGAGTATGGTACATTCTCTCCAACAAAAGACAAAGATTAATCCCTCTTCTCCTCCCAAACAGTCTACAAGCATGGAACCCACGGAGACCAGGCACGTTCAACATGTCAAGGAACCTGACATCAAGCCTTCTGAATTTTTTGAGGGCGATACAAGGAAATGCGGTGGTTTTTTGCTTCAATGCAACCTGGCGTTCAGCCGTGCCCCGGTAACGTACTCCACTGACTCGTCTCGTGTGTCATATATTGTCGCCTCTCTTAAGGGTGAAGCCCTGCAGTGGGCCAACGCTTACCTCCGACGACGTCGAATCGAGACTTTGCCATTTGCTGATTTCATCCAGGACTTCCTCAAGGTATTTGACTATCCTTTGTTACAAGAGGAAGCCGCTCAGAAATTATTTTCAGTCCGGCAAGGACGAGAGACTGTGGCGAAGTTCTCCATTCACTTCCGCATTCTGGCGGAGGAATCCGGTTGGGGTGAGAGGGCGTTACGTAGTTCCTTTCTGAATTCGCTCAATAGCAACATTAAAGATCAACTGTTCACTAGTGAATTACCTGCTGACCTAGATGGAACTATTGCCTTGGCTATTAGAGTTGATAACAGAGCTCGAGAACGTCAGATGGAGGAGAACTACAACTCCCATCAACAACTGTCATCCGGAAGGACTCCACCGGTTCCCATGACGTCATTTTCCGAACCCGAGCCGATGCAGATCGGACACACTCGGCTGACACCGGAGGAGCGACAGAGACGCCTACAAAACAAAGCCTGTCTATATTGTGGAAGGAAGGGACACACTTTATCCGCCTGTTCTCTGCGGGTAAAAGATTGAGCCCACCAGTTAAAAAGGAGATGCTGGTGGGTACTATTTCTGATACTCCTGTAAATTGTTTGAAACTGCCCGTCACCCTTTGTATTAACACTGTGACTTTCCCTGTTCAGGCCCTGGTCGACTCGGGTGCCGAACAAAATTTGATCAGCCAGAGCTTGGTGGACGAACTCCAGATCCAGTCTCTAAAATTGGACCAAGACATCTCTGTTTCTGCTCTCACTGGTCAAACAGTTTCAACCATTTCACACAAGACAATAAAATTTAGGTTTGTGGTATCTGGTAACCACCAAGAATTGGGTAATTTTCTTATTGTCGAGAAACAGAGATTGCCCATCATTTTGGGTTATCCATGGCTCAGGTTACATAACCCTCACATCAATTGGGAGGAGGGTCGTATTGACAATTGGGGGGTGCGTTGCTCAGCTGAATGTCTTCGCTCAGCCATCTCTTCTAGCCCTGTCAAACAAACACCTTTTGAACCCATTGATTTATCCGTGGTCCCTGAAGTTTACCACTCCTTAGCAGCTGTTTTCAGTAAACAAAAAGCTTTGTCGTTGCCGCCACACAGGCCATACGATTGTGCCATTAACCTGATACCCGGAGCTCCACTACCGTCTAGCAGACTGTACAACATCTCTGGTCCTGAAAGGGCGACGATGACGGAATACATCGAGGCGTCATTAAAGAGTGGCATCATCCGTCCATCCACATCCCCTCTGGGTGCTGGTTTCTTCTTTGTGGCAAAGAAGGACAAGTCTCTTCGACCTTGTATTGATTACCGGGGCCTTAATCAAATTACGATTAAAAACAAATACCCTCTTCCACTCATCGATTCAGTTTATGAGCAACTTCGAGAAGCAACAATCTTCTCTAAACTGGATCTCAGGAATGCATATCACCTCGTACGTATGCGCCAGGGAGATGAATGGAAGACTGCCTTCAAGACACCCATGGGCCATTTTGAGTACTTGGTCATGCCTTTTGGCTTAACCAACGCCCCTGCCGTTTTTCAGTCACTGGTGAATGATGTACTACGGGATTTCCTTGGGGTGTTCGTCTTCGTCTACCTAGATGACATTCTCATTTTTTCCAAAGGTCAGGACCAACACATCTGCCATGTAAAGTCAGTGTTACAACGTCTTCTGGAAAATCATTTATATGTCAAGACTGAAAAGTGCGAGTTTCACATCTCTACAGTCTCCTTCCTGGGGTTCATATTCGAGAGAGGACAGGTAAGATCAGACCCAGCGAAGATTAAGGCGGTGGTGGACTGGCCTACTCCTACGACCCGAAAACAACTTCAACGCTTCTTGGGATTTGCCAATTTTTACCGACGTTTTATAAAGGATTATAGCAAAGTTGCCGCGCCTCTAACCCAACTGACGTCTTCCCTCAGGAGGTTTGACTGGCCTCTGGACGCTGAAAGAGCTTTCACTAACCTCAAAACTTTGTTTTCCACAGCTCCCATTCTGTCTCACCCTGACACCCACAGCCAGTTCGTGGTGGAGGTGGATGCCTCCGTGTCCGGAGTGGGTGCTGTTCTTTCCCAGAGGTCGGTGGAGGACAACAAGCTTCATCCTTGTGCTTTCTTTTCTCGGCGCCTCTCACCTGCTGAAAGTAACTATGATGTTGGAGATAGGGAGTTGCTGGCCATTAAGATGGCTTTGGTGGAATGGCGTCACTGGCTGGAGGGTGCCGAAACTCCGTTTGTGGTTCTCACTGACCATAAGAATCTGGCGTACCTGCAAAGCGCTAAAAGACTCAATGCTCGACAGGCTCGTTGGTCGCTGTTCTTTGCCAGATTCAACTTTTCTGTCTCGTATATTCCAGGGACACGCAACGTGAAGCCGGACGCCCTCTCACGGCAGTTTGCTGCAGCGGACGACCTCGACATCCCCACTAACATTCTTCCCCCATCCTGCACGGTGGGCGTTTTGACATGGGAGATAGACAAGGTGATTCAGGACGCACAGCAGACTGAACCCGACCCGGGTACTGGCCCCGGGGATAGGAGATTTGTTCCCCCAACTGCCGTCGGTAAGGTGCTCCACTGGGTGCATTCCGCCAAGTTCTCTTGTCATCCAGGTGTCTGTCGGATGTTGCAGCTCGTCAGGACCCACTTTTGGTGGCCCAACTTGGAGAAGGATGTCAGGGACTTCATCGCAGCTTGTCCCACCTGTGCGCGGAGCAAGCACAGCAACCGACCACCGGCGGGACTGTTGTTGCCTCTTCCCGTTCCCAGCCGGCCCTGGTCGCACATCGCACTCGATTTCGTCACTGGTTTGCCTATTTCCAATGGTTATACCACTATCTGCACGATTGTTGATCGTTTTTCTAAGTCCGCCCACTTCGTTCCTCTGTTGAAACTTCCCTCTGCAATGGAGACAGCCCACCTGATAACAGAGCACGTTTTTCGCCTCCACGGCATCCCTGTGGACATTGTTTCTGACAGAGGCCCCCAATTTGTTTCGCAGGTCTGGAAGGGTTTCTGTCGGGCAATCGGTGCATCCGCCAGCCTGTCCTCGGGATACCACCCTCAGTCTAATGGCCAGACTGAGAGGTGCAACCAGGAACTGGAAGCCATGCTAAGGTGTGTCACTGTCAACAACCCTTCTTCTTGGTCTCAGCAGTTGCCATGGGTCGAGTACGCCCACAACTCCCAGGTGTCCGCGGCCACTGGAAAGTCCCCATTCGAGGCCGCACTGGGGTACTCCCCTCCTCTGTTTCCCTCGCAGGAGGTTGATGTTGGAGTTCCCTCTGTCAACTTGCACGTCAGACGTTGCAGGAGGACCTGGCGTGTCACCAAGCAGGCCCTTGCCAGGTCAGTGGAACAGAACAGACGTTTTGCTGACAGGCATCGGAGGGAGGCGCCCACCTATCACGTCGGACAGAAGGTGTGGTTGTCTACCAAGGACATCGCGCTCAGGGACACTCCACGCAAGCTGGCTCCACGGTTCATTGGTCCCTTCCCCGTGGTCAAGATCATCAATAGGTCTGCTGTGCGTCTGCAACTCCCAGCTTCCATGAAGTTGCACCCTACGTTTCACGTCTCCCTCCTGAAACCTGTGTCTACCAGTCCCTTGCACCCTCCTGCCGACCTCCCACCGCCCCCCCGCCTGATCGCCGGTGACCCAGCATTCACGGTTCGGCGCCTCCTGGATGTGAGGCGTCGGGGCCGTGGTTGGCAGTATTTGGTGGATTGGGAGGGCTACGGCCCTGAGGAACGTTCATGGGTTCCCAGGTCGCGGATCCTTGACCCCTCTCTCATTGCTGACTTTTTTAGGGTCCACCCTGAGAGGCGACTACGACCGCCGAGAGGCGGTTCTTGAGGGGGGGGCTCTGTAGGGTTCCTGGTTTTCTCCCTGTGTTTGTCTCTCCCACTCTCTCCACAGCACATTTCTAATTGTCCTGATGAGACCCACCTGTTGCTGCCTGATGAGGACTGGTTCTGGTGGCCTACTTAAGCAGCAGCTGGACACCTCTTCAGTGCTGGGACAACTTCTGCCTTTGGGACCTCCATGTCCTGCTCCTCTGAAGTCCTTCCACGGTCTTCCTCCAGCACTCTCGGGTGCACCTGCAGAAATCATCAAGAGTCCAGTCCATCAGCTACTCAACAAAAGGCTGGGTCTGCCTGTTCCTCTCTCCACCGCTCCTCACCTATATTCAACACCACGCCAAGAACCAGGACCACTCTTCTTTAATTCATCCATCTAAGACAACAAGTAAGACAATTCTGATTACTTCGAGATTCAAACATCAACCCTCCAAGATTGGATACTCACCTCTACTCCGTTCTCTTGCAGCTCCAGGCTTCCACCTTCACCTGTAAATAAAGAACACTTATTTTGTATTCCTGGTTGTTGTGTATTCTTTCTCGGTCTGCCATTTCGGGGTCGTACAAACGCCACCATGATAATTATTATTTTGCTTTGTTTGTAAGCTTCAAAAACATTTATAGCACACTGTTTTATTTCTTCCATGGTTTGCTTTTTGTAGTTAGCCATGGTGTACACCTTTAATCCTATCTCAGAGATGAGATTTCTACTGAAAACACTTTTAAAACTTTCTTCTTCTATGTCCGGTGCAATTTTTTCACCAAAATAAGCTTGGGAGATTCTGTTATAAAACAGCAGTGGATGTTCATCTTGTCCTTTAAGCATCTGTTTAAAACCTGCTTCTTCCATCTTTGAAACATCTCCAAACTTCGCCCATCTCTAACTTTTTCTGATGCTAAGAAACTCGTCCATGCTTTTGTCTCCTCCAGGCTCGAATACTGCAACTCCCTGTTTATTGGAATCTCTGGCAAAAACCTTCAGAAACTTCAATATATTCAAAACAGTGCAGCAAGGATTTTACTGAGGGCCCATAAATTTGAACAT
>JBBPBX010005215.1:58292-71999 GCA_038048925.1 Garcialebias charrua | reverse complement strand
AGTATGCATAAGGACTAAAGGTAATTTTACTACCTTGCCTGCATGTCAGGTGCTCAAGCCATGACACCCACTCAGACATACCACAAACACTGGCATCTATTTTTTTAATTACTTTGAAAATTAAGAAAACCACTTCTGACTTAACTGTCCTTATCACACAAATCTTGAGACAAAAGTAGTTCTTGTCTACTTCACAACAAAATCTTGGATTGTCTCTCCACAAAACCCACATGCCTTGAAGTCCCTGAGCAAGACACCCAATCCCAAATTGCTCTACAGGTGATCACATACCTGCCCACTGCTCCGCCGGGGTGTATCTAAGGTGTGATGGGTTAAACGCAGAGAACTAATTTCATCATTGTATGTAGCATACAATGTTGACAACATATAGCACTTACGGTATACAGATGATTCCAACATGACAAAAAACTGGAAAAAATTTAAAATCATGTTCATCAACAAAGATTTGCTAAGACTTTTAATAGATTATCATCTACAGTTTTTCAAGAATCAAGGTTTTTGAATTAATCTTGGCCCAACACTCCTCCCAAGTTTAGTTTACAAAAGGAAAGCCTTCCAGGGGCTGGTGTCCTAGACAACAAAGCCCCTCAGAATAAAGTGAGTACACAAACCCCTCCTCTATGTTATGGTGACAAGCTTTAATAAAATAAAATAAAATAAAAAGATCAATTATTTTGCCTGTAAAAGGGAAACTGGAACACACCCCTGAAGTCAGGCCAGGAAGGGAGTTTGCCAGCAAGTACCTCATAGGAGAGAGAGGAAGCAATTTTATCAACCACCAGGTGCAATGGTGGAGCCAGTGGTGGCCTTCGCCACCAAATATTAATCTTTGGCCACCCTAATAATTTGAGTAAACTATACTTTTAAGTAATATAAAAACTAGAAAGCATCATTTCCTCAAATGATTGGGGTGGCCAGTTTACAAATATGACAGTGGCCATCTTGGATTTTGACATGGCAACTCAAGTTTCAAAAGCGATCTTTCTTACGTCTAGGTGCAGTCACATACTAAAATAGAAGGCAGTACCTCACTTAGTTTTCAAGTTATCCAAATATTTTGAGATGTGCTACTGCAATAAAATAAAAAAATACATTTGAAGAGATCCACAATTTTTGTTTCAACATTTGCTATGCTCACCATGTTTCACTGTGAATACGATAGTTTATGAGATTTGCAAATCATTGCATTTGGTTTGTATTTACATTTTGCGCAACATCCCAATGTTTTGGGGACTGGGGTTGTATGTCTCTGTTATATTACAATTTCACTCTGTCTTTGTTGTAAATGTTAACATCTGTTGGGTTTTCCATTAAACTAAAGTGATAGGTCATGATGTCACAGTGTACAACCCTAACAATTAACTATTTATTGGAAATGTACTTTTTATTACACAAGTTCAAAAGAGAATTGAGGCAACAGCAATAACATCTGAGACCCCTGGGCACTTCAACTGCAATGCACTGTGCACTGTACTTTGTCTTCAGGAACTGAGCCAAACCTTGAATTTTAGATGTTTATGTGTATTCATCCACACTCACTGATAACAATATTTGTGTGTTTATCCATCCTCACTGGTCCACATACAGACAACAAGTAAAAGTGCATTCAATTTGCATGAAGCTGGCATGTCTAAGATAGCAGTGAATATAATTAATCAGGATGAGTTAGCAGGCTACCAACAAATGGGACCAAACTGCTGTCATGTGGACTTTTTGCAGGTTACGTGTGCATGTAATTCAGGAAGCAGTTGTTACCCTCTCCAATTTCAAAGTCTTTGAAAGCCAGTTCAGACCCAGAGTCATCCAGCAGCACTTCTCCATTGAGTGTGAACATCATTGTGTGTTCATTTAGATCCACCATGCAGCCCACCACATCCCCTGTCTGCCAGGCACGCCCAAAATGCTCATAACCTTGATGCCAGAGCTGGACCTGAAACATAAACACATAGAGGAGCTTGCAAGAATCCTTTGTGGTGTCTCTGCCCACAGTTGTAAAGCATGCTGAGTCTCTTGTCAAACAATTTCATTTCCACACTTTCATCTTTGGCAGAAAATTATAATTATTGTGATGTGGCTACAGACATACACCTTGAAGCCATCAAACACAAAGGCTTGGTCATCAGATCCCAGCTCCTGGTCTGGAAGACATTCTGGTCTTGCCCAACCCACCCTCATTTCTCCAGCTGTTAACACCTGGAAGTAGAAGAGTTCAGTATTTGAGTTACAGATGCAACAGTAGGTCAAATGTTTTCTTTAATGTACAGTCAGGTTTACTAGGGGTATAGCAGTAGTAAACATGGTTAACTATCATAAATGACATTTTACCACATGCTTAATACAACAGAAAGAGAGAAATATGACAAAATGCTACAAAGCACAAGTGACTTAATCCATGATTTCAAAACCCAACGGCTATTTAAAGGCTACAGTGATGTCATACATAAAGTAAAATAAGTCTAAATAGAGTTATGGCTTGCTTCCCAAAATGGTGCACAGGTTTAGAGGTACATCCAAGAATAGAATAGAATAGAATATATCTTTATTGGCATATTTGCACCAAGGTACAAAGTTTTGCAATTGGCGCGCGCACCATCCGAAGAGGGACGTACGCACGGAAGCCGCAGCGGTATAAAACCGCGCCACCAACAATCAGATATGAAAAAGGAACATACAGTCGGGTAATCAGTGGTATTCAAAAAAGAATCTATCACAATTTGTCTTAGGACACTCCATGATAAAGTCTAAAAAACTCTACCAGCTTTAGCACGGATAAGACAAGACATGTTGCATTTCATGGCAAGCAGGGAGATTGTCCGTGAAAATCATTTCAGATAAGCACAGTCTGTAGATGTCATTTCAGCTCGGCTCCATTCTGAAAGCACACGGAGAGACCTCTGGGGGGGGGAGGGCAGCGAGTTCTCAACAGCTTTCACTCAGGAACTTCCTTTAGTTTCTGTGAGTGCCATTAAAATTGGTTAAGTGGTTCATAAGATAGTTTGCTAACAAACAGACAGTGTTGATACTAAACAGTCATTAATTATCTCATTTTAAACAAATGTGCTTGATGTAAACATAACAGGCGTCCCCATGAACACAGACAGGGTAGTCTACGTTTAGGGGTCCACCATTGAGTGGCGGTGGATAAATATTGCCTGTGGCCCTGAAACCCATGGTAGCTTTTATCTTGCACCTGAAGTTGAATAGCTCTAATCTGAACTGACATACTGGGCAACAAAAAACAGTTGAGAGTTGTAAATGGTAAATGGACTGAACTTATATAGAGCCTTTCTATTTTATGGAGATACTCAAAGTGCTTTACACTACAATCTGTGTCCTCATCGGTGCACTACATTGTGTTGGTTTATCAGATCAAATCCAAGTAAAATACTTTGATGTTTGTAGTTATAATGTGACAAAAATAAGAAGTTTAATGGACATAAATAGTTTTTAAAAGCAAATATATTTACACTTTTATAAATTTATGTCTCAGATAATCAGAGGCAAACTGTTTAGCAAGTATCAGTGAATAGTTTGTTTGACGCTTCATATGCTGTTAAAAACCTACTGATGATAACCTAATCTGTGATTTCTTTGAGGTTTCCCACTGTCAATCTAAAAAGTGGTCAACATTGGTGTGAGGTTATTTCTAGTTATTAGTTTTAACTTGAGACATTTAGAGCACAGAATAGTATAACTATCATAAGCATTTCAGTTTTATGTTTTACCTCAAGCTCAAAGTACCACTTCCCAGCATTGACAGAGTAGGTCTTCTCTGCTCGGAAAATACGGAATCTTTCATCAGACATGTTACTGTGATCAGACTGAGCTGCTGTGAAGGAACAAAGAAGGAAGTGAAGTAGAGGTGAGGAAGAAAAATAATTCAGAACCACAATCTACATTATGAACATGCTCAGAATCAATACCATGGTCTTGGTCAGGAGCTTCCAGGTTGTAGCCATATCCCAGCAGTGTCCTGACAGCCTCTCTCAGACTATCTTTGTTGGACTTTTTCGTTCTCTCGTCAAGTAGACTGTAGGGAACCAGACGAGGGTTCCTACGGTTCTTTATATCCTGAAAGAAGCAGATGATACAAAAAGTTCTAACTGTAAGAACCACATCGGACTCGTTCATTTGATTTCCTCTTTCCATCTTTGTGTTGGCTCTCAAACTTGACTTGGTCATCTTCTGCAGTGAGAGTGTGAAAGGATGTTTGTCTCATTTGTTGCTACGTGACCCTGTGATGGACTGAAGACCTGTACTCTGCCTTGCACAGTGAGTGCAAGACATGGAGCCCCGTGATTCTAAAAAAAATGAAGTGGGTAAAGTTGATGGAAAGAGATGGACAACAAACAGATGGATGGTATTAGGCTCCTTCCAGCTTCTTATCAGCCTGTTTAAAGGGAACAAAGATCCATTTGTCGGTTTGGTTTGGTTGTGTGTACCACACTGAACATAGAGCATAAAAGACAAGGCAGAGTCTGTTTGACGAGCTCAGGAGGGTCAGGATACGTCCCTCTCTGATCAGACCATTTATCACAATCATAATAGACTCTGAAAGCAGGCTCAGGAGGGCACTACTGTTGAGAGAAAACATAAAAAGACAGAAAAGATTGACCCAAAGTGCAAGTTGATGAGAAGTATTTGGGAGATGTTTCAGGGACTTAGTAGACATAACTGAAGCTGTTTAAATTCAGTCACACTAGTTGTGCTTTTTTTAAGGTACCAATAATGTATGTTCCTGTTGTATACTGGTACATAACCTCAGTGGGTCATGAGTATGTATGTATTTTAATTTATTTTCACCATAATGTTATTGCTGAAAGCCAAACCGTTTCAGTGGGCACAGTGTAACTATTCTCTTCTATTTCTGTACCTGTTGAATGCCATACGTCCAGCCCTGGCGGACACGGTCTCTTGCCCAGACGTTGTGTGCATTCTCAGCCAGTTTGTCCACCATGGCTTCCTGGGTGGGGGTCAGTTTGATGTAACTCAGATCCAGAGGAGCAGGTTTGTAACCACTGGATGACTCATATCTGCACACATTAAGATGAACAACTGTCTAATCAGAAAAAGCAGTGAGTGTATCTCCTATGCACCAGTGTAAGTTGTACTACATGTATAATCTTACATAATGTACAGTTGGCAGTATCTGGTGTCCTGATCAGTTGTATTATTTGTGTCTTCAAAACTCAAATAATTATATTTACATCCTGACAGTCCATTCCTGCATTGGTTTGTGTTGCTGCTTGTGTTGGCTGTTAAGAGACTTACGTTGGTGGCAGTATTAGGCTCTTGACTTTGTCTACTGCATGTTCATCTGGTAATCCAACATGACAGCCCAAAGCAAGCAGAGTCCTGTAACACACCCACATTATCACACTTACATTTATTTCAACTAAAACTGTGTGAAGGTCCTTTAAAGCATCACTTTAACTCTGCAAAGACCACAGGGAGGCAGTCTTTAGGTGTACGGCCAAAGCAGACTCTCTGACTCTACCAAGTAGGTTCCAAAAACCCAGAGTTGTCTCAGGAAATCCAGTTTAACTGATCCAAACAACCAGTCTCTATAACGTAGCATTAAAACAGTTACTTACAATTAGCCCCTGATTACTGCTTGACGCGGAAAGGCAAAGGCAGAGCAATGTTTTTGTCAATGTATGTGCTCAAGTGTTAGCCAAATATTGTATGAAGCAAAGTACAAATAATTTTGAAATGTACAAAAAGTGGATTGGACAAACATGTTTGTTTATGTTTGTTTATTAAATTTGTTCTTTTTTTTTTTTTACAAAAGAAACAATACAAGACAATCCCATAAATGATAATGTACAAAATATAAAAAAATGAAAGGTAGCAGAAAGAAGAATAAATCTTATTATATCTGCCCCTTTTTTCCAACAATCAGATTAAACAATAATAATCTTCAACCAACAGTACAAAATGACTAACTCTTTCTAATTTTCTAACTAATACAATACACATTACGCTATTTCATATATTTTTTAACACATTTGTTTTGATCATTTTCTTAAATGTAAACATTGACTTGGCATTTTTAACTACATTCTCCAAGCCATTCCATAATCTAATTCCCTGGATTGAGGTAGAACGTCCCTTCAAACTAGTTCTGAATTGTGGTTTTACAAACATCTCTGTCCCCTTAAGATTATAACAACTTTGTCTTTTAACAAAATGCATTTGGATATTTAAAGGTAATGCATTATTTTGAGCCCTATACATAACTGATAAAATATTATAGTCTACCAAATCATGGAACTTCAATAACTTCAGTTGATAAAATAATGTACTTGATGGATGACGGTAATGTTTTCTAGTGATAATTCTTACAGCTCTTTTCTGTAATACAAAAATAGGCTTTGTGATTGTTTTACACGCATTCCCCCAAACATCAATACAATAGATTAAGTGTGGAACAATGATTGTGTTATACAACAAATACAGAGCTTTATCATTCAATAGGTCTCTGACTTTGTACAGTACTGCAATCGATTTAGCTATTTTTATTCTTACAGAATTTATGTGTTGTTTCCATGTCAGTTTGTCATCAATGATAACACCCAAAAACTTCACCTCACTCACTCTACAAATCTCAACACCCTCAATTTTGAGTGGAACATCAACAGTTTTCTTTTTATTACTGAATATCATGTAATTAGTTTTTTCTAGATTTAATGATAATTTATTTATTTTAAACCAAGTTTGTATCTTGACAAATTCTGTCTTTATCAATTCCAACATTTGTTCTATATCTTCACCTAAACAGAAAAATGTGGTATCATCAGCAAAAAGTACACATTTNTAATCTTTTTTTTTTAAATCATAATCTTAACTTGTTTTTTTTAAATCTCTTTTGTTTTTTATTTCCAGTCTGTGACAGAGGTAAATCCACCTGCAGCTAAGTGATGACTGAACTGAACTCTGAACTGTTCCCACAGTCCCACCTGTCCCACCAAGAAGAAGTTGTGAGTAATGAGGACAAATACAGCCACACTGCTGCTACTGAACAAAAACTTGATTAGTTAGATTGTAAACAGTCTGTTGCTGCTTATTGTTCTGGTTCTGACTGTTATTGCATTTATTAAGATTTTTATTATTGTTAGTATAGTTTATTTATTGTAGAGTGCTGTTTATTTAAAATCAGAGTCAGAGTCAGAGAGTCTTTATTGTCATTTGCACCGCATGTGGTACATGTGATGAAAACGAGATTATGTACACGGGGTCCCAGTTACATCCAACAACAAATGCAAGAGAAAAACAGTAATAACATCTAGAATTAACTAAGAAAAAAACATCAACTAGTAATACACTAAGCCTAATATAGTGGAAATAAACAGCAGCACGAACATGAGTTTGTATGAGCAGATGGTCACAGATGAACACAGCAACAAGAAAACAGATCAGCATCAGCATGATGTGATATTTTGCAGTGTTTATTTTTATTTTATTTTTATTTATTCATGAGTCTAACAGCCTCAGGGTAGAAGCTGTTCCTCAGTCTAGTGGTTCTACATTTGATGCTCCTCAACCTCCGTCCTGAGGGGAGTGGGGCAAAGAGTGAGTGTGCTGGGTGAGTGAGGTCTTTCATGATGCAGGTGGCTCTTTTCCTGCATCTGGAGGTGTAAATGTCTGTGATGGTGGGGAGACTGACTCCAACAGACTTCTGTGCAGCCTTCACCACTCTCTGTAGAGCTTTCCTCTCTTCAACTGTGCAGCCTCCATGCCACACGTTGATGCTGGAGCACAGGATGCTCTCCACTGCACACCTGTAGAACGAGGTGAGAACTGGGCTGCTCAGACCAGCACGTCTCAGCCGTCTGAGGAAGTAGAGTCTTTGATGACCTTTCTTGATCAGGCTGGTGGTGTTGTTGGTCATCCAAATGGGTCACTTTTATTTATTACTACAATACAATACAAACATATTTTTGGCACATTTTCAAAATAAACATTTTGTAAGTCTTTATTTTGTAAAAAAAAAATAAAAAAATTTGTACCGAAAAAACCCGAAAATAAACCGAACCGAGCTCTCCTTGTAGTTGAACCGAACCGAAATGTGATTTTAGCGTACCGTTACACCCCTAGTCTATAGTCATTCAGACCAGTCACTGTGGAGCTCTTTGGAACTGGGATGATGGTGGCGGTCTTCAGGCAGGTAGGAACTGACTCCGGTGCAAGTGAGGTGGTGAAGATGTCAGCCAGCACCTCACAGAGCTGGTCCGCACATTCCTTCAGAACTTTCCCTGGGATGTTGTCTGGTCCGGTTGCTTTATGAGGGTTGATCCTTCTGAGACTGCCTCTCACTTCTGCTGCGGTCACTCTGAGATGCTCTACATCTGGTGATGAGGTGAGTCTGGTGCTAGCTGGTCTGTTTGGATCTTCAAAACGTGCATAAAACTTATTGAGGGCATCAGGCAGAGATGGGTCCCTGGGGCATTGTTTGCTCTTGCCTTTGTAATCTGTTATGCATTTAATACCCTTCCACATGCTCCGTGGGTCTTGTGAGGTGAACTGTCCCTCTATCCTCTGTGCATACGTGGCCTTGGCCTTCTTAATGCCATCAACCAGTTCTTTCCTGCTCTTTCTCAGCTCCTCTGTATCTCCGGACTTGAATGCAGTGTCCCTGGCTGCTAGCAGGGTGCGGACTTCCTTATTTAACCAGGGTTTTTCGTTGGGGTAACATTTAACATATTTTTTTATGGATACATTTTCAGAGCATGTGCTGATGTAACCCAGGACTGAGGAAGCATAAAGTTCCAGATCCACTGAGCTCCCATCAGTAGCTGCCTCCCTGAAGACAGACCAGTTTGTATTCTCAAAACAGTCTCTCAGCATGGAGGTGCTACCTTGCAGCCAAACTCTTATCTCCCTTTGTTCCGGCTTGGAGCGTCTCAGCGGGGGAAGCTGTCTTGGGACCAGGATCAAAGTGCAGTGATCGGAAGCCCCGAGCGGTGGGCGTGGCTTCGCCGTGTACGCCCCCTTTACATTCGTGTAGACTTGGTCAAGCGTTTTATTTCCTCTTGTTGCTGTGAAAACGTGCTGATTGAAGGTTGGGAGGGAGACTTGTAGGTCCACGTGATTGAAGTCACCACAAACAATGAAGAGCCCCTCAGGATATTTACACTGCAGCGAGGTGAGTAAGTCATGAATTTCTCCCTGGGCGTCATTAGCATTAGCATCAGGGGCTATGTAAATAACAGTGATTAGGATCACAGAGATAAGGATCACATCTGCCCCAGAAGAACTGATTAGGATTTTCAATTCATCTAGTTTTTTAAGGAGGCTACGAGCATTTACATGCAGGAAGCGGGGACCTGAAATACTTTTAAACTCATTAGGTGTACTGTAGTTAATGGAAGGACCTGGGTTGGGCTGAATCCCTGAGATCAGTAACAACATTAATATCAGACATTTGCTTGACTTCTTTGTCACTGATGTGTAATTACAGGAGTTAACAGTGTGACATTTTGCCCCCATAATTGAACCATGAGAAACATTAATGAAGACACGATCATTCAGAACCCAAAAACAATTAAAGTTGAATTGATGGGCAGATCCAGATGTGTTGATAAGATTCAGTGATTCCAGGTAGTCTGAGAACTGAAAATGACAGTAATATGAATGATGCAGAAAAGTCTCAGACCATAAAGCGTCCCAAATTAAGTGGGCAAACAATTCCGTTGTGGAGGCCCAACTGCAATTTGTGTGAGGGGGGATCCAGCCCCCTTGAGAATATGAATGGATGTGGCCATGGTGAACACAAGCTGGATCCAGAATCAACGGAAAGAAACAAGCAATTTGTAGCAAACAGCAGAGTGAGCTGCCAGAAAGGCCTCCTGAAATTAAGGGCATGGTTGTAGCCTGTTTCAAGTCAGTAAAAGGAAGGGACAACAGAACCAACAACGCAGCTCCTGATCCGCAGCGATACACGTCACACTCTGCTCGTCTGATCCAGAAACAGCTCACAACAGTGTGAAACAGGCACCAATGATGTTCCTGATCCTCCGCGCTTCACTCTCCGCTAGTCTGATCCACAAACAGCTCACAACAGTGTGAAACAGACACCAATGATGATCCAGATCCTCCGCGCTTCACTCTCTGCTCGTCTGATCCACAAACAGCTCACAACAGTGTGAAACAGGCACCAATGATGATCCTCCGCGCTTCACTCTCTGCTCGTCTGATCCACAAACAGCTCACAGCAGTATGAAATAGGCACCGAAACAATGATGATCCTGATCTTCTGCGCTTCACATCCCGTCACGCTGCTTCACGACCTCTCTGCTGTCTGAGCCAGTTGGATGTTTTCAATAAAAATGACTGTTTTCTCCAATTGAGGCTCTTTAAACAGTTATCTACAGCAGGTAAGATATTTATTATGTGGCCGTTTCCTCATCAGTCCAAAAAAGCCACCTCCAAGAATAAAATGAAAAAGAATGAAAAAACAGCAAGTCTCAATGGAGGGGGTGAAGCCTTCAGCTTCAAATTGATCCTCAGCTCGGTTCAGTTCTGCTCCCATCCAGATCAGGCACTTCAAAGCAGCCGCGCGCAGCCGCACGTCTCTCCAGCTGAGCACAGAGCGCGGCTCCCACCGTGATCCCACGGAGGTGTACAGACCCTCCTCTTTGGGTAACGGGTCACAGCTGAGAACGGCTTTAATGCAAACAAAGTCCCCCACAGCCAACTCGGTTTTTGTTCTGGTCCAGGTTCGGCCAGGTACACTTCCCCCCCAAACCACGAGGTCAATCAAACAAAAGGCAGCAGAAAAAATCAGTGAAATTCCTTCCGTGCGAATCTTGCTTGAACCAGGCAGAACCACAGTTCCAGATGAGAACTCAGCTGGGGTCCAAAAAGGTAGGAGGGAAAAAAAAAAACACAGAGGCTACGTGGGGTAGTCTCCCAGTTCGACGATTCACCTGGCCGGCAGGAAGCGCCCAGAGTGACCGGTGGTTGCAACAGCCGGTCCAGGACCGAAATAAAAAAAAATTGGACGGCCCCGTGCGGCTCCCTGAGTCACTTTTTAAAGCTCCACTGACATCATCTTTTAACTTTTCAAAAAATGGCACAACATATATAAATATTAAGATTGACCCCTGACCGTTTTTGCTAAAATAATGTTAAATGAATGAAAATTCCTTCCAAGAATAGTTTAAAATTAGCGCTGTTTTTTTACACGGTAAATACGGGTTTTCCGGTCACGTGTTTGTGACGTCAGATAAAGGAATTTGCTCCAAGCGCACATTGAATACAATGTAGAAAATATAAACGCATCCGTCGAATTTAGCCATCTAAAACTGTAGATATTAGCGATTTAGATTCAGTTCGTGAAGCAGAAGTTATTCTGAGTGATAAAAAACAAACAGCAATGTTTCATTTCTCCGTGTTGCTAGTTCTGTTTTCAGGAAAGGTTGCACATCCATGTAGTGAGCACCAGATGTCAGCAAAGCTAAAGGGCTCACTTCATGAATGAGCAACCTTTCCTGTAAAAGAAACAGCAACACGGAGAAATGAAACATTGCTCTTTGTTGTTTATCACTCTAAATAACTTCTGCTTCACGAACTGAAGCCAATTCGCTAATATCTGATGTTTTAAATGGCTAAATTCGACGGATACGTTTATATATTTCTACATTACAGAGCTCTGTAAGAGTTCACGATAGCTTTGCTGACATCTGGTGCTCACTACATGGATGTGCAACCTTTCCTGAAAACAGAACTAGCAACACGGAGAAATGAAACATTGCTGTTTGTTTTTTATCACTCAGAATAACTTCTGCTTCACGAACTGAATCTAAATCGCTAATATCTACAGTTTTAGATGGCTAAATTCGACGGATGCGTTTATATTTTCTACATTGTATTCAATGTGCGCTTGGAGCAAATTCCTTTATCTGACGTCACAAACACGTGACCGGAAAACCCGTATTTACCGTGTAAAAAAACAGCGCTAATTTTAAACTATTCTTGGAAGGAATTTTCATTCATTTAACATTATTTTAGCAAAAACGGTCAGGGGTCAATCTTAATATTTATATATGTTGTGCCATTTTTTGAAAAGTTAAAAGATGATGTCAGTGGAGCTTTAAGTGACTCAGTGACTTACCAATATCTAATAAGCCACGGCGGCTTATTAGATATTTTTGGAGTCAACGTTTCCTATGAAGGATTTGCCGCTTGTAAAATTCTGGCACGCGCAGGATTTAGAGATTATCAGTTATATTTTAAAACCCTGGCTACGCGTAAGAGTTAGAGAATATTAGTTATATTTTATAGAACTTTATAGAAAGGCGGAAATGCTCTGTAGGCTATGGGTGCGCGCTTCGTGTTATTTACGTTCTAACATAAGCTGAATTGTAATCAGTCATTAACAAAAATTTAACTCAGAAACACTAATTCAGCTAACAATTATTTTAGGGGTTTCTGTAGTTAAATATTAATGAAATCAGCTCGCGCTGAGGTTGTTGTTTGAATGAGTCCCGCCGCTGCTGCAAACAACGAATCAAATGTGAGCAGTACATGACGTCAAACTGGGTCCGTGGGGCCGGCCCAATCAGAACCACGGTGGAGATGGTTCCAAAACAAGGGCGGATCCCGGGCGGAAAAGGAAAATGCGAACACGCCGAACCCGGGTTAGAAGCAGGGTGGAGCCGGGAAGAGGGCTGGCCAATGCGAAAACGGCTTTTGTCTTCTATAGAGCAGGTCATGTGCAACCTGAAACCATCTGGTTCCCCCTTTGATGTGGTCCCCCCTCGGCTACTAAAGGAGGTTTTTCCTACTCTAGGTCCCTCCATTCTTGCTATTGTGAATAGTAGTTTATCCACTGGCATGGTGCCAAAAACGTTAAAATGTTTTTAATGACATCTTCCTATCCACAGACACTGGTGACTCTGTGCTGCTTGTCCTATTAGACCTCACATCTGCTTTCGACACCATCAACCATGAGATCCTGATTGCTAGGTTGGAGCAGTGGGTGGGCATCACAGGGTCAGCCCTCAGTTGGTTCAGATCCTACCTCTCTGACAGGTCCTTTTGTGTTTCCATCAACAATTTTAGTTCTGCAGTGGTGGCACTTAAATGCGGCTTTGTTCTGCTTCAGCTTCTTTCACCTTCCTTGCAAAATTTTAAACCTTTTTTCAGCTACTTTCAGCTAATTTCAGCTGTTTTTTCAACTGTTTTGTGCTCCTTTCAGATTTTTTATTTTTTTTGCTAACTACAACATTTTTGTTCTTCTAAATTTTATCTGCTTATTTCAGCTTGTCATGGTCCTTTCAGCTTTTTCTGCCATTTCAGCCACTTAGCTTTTTTATGCTAATTTTTGCTTTATCAGCTAATTCCAATTTTTTGCACTCATTTCAACTTTTTCAGTCTAATTCAGCAAAAAAATGTGCTCTCTCCACTTCCTTCTTGCAATTTAAGCTTCTTTCTGTTTATTTTAGCTGCTTTTCAGCTGTTTGTTGTTGTTGTTGTTGTTGCTAATTTCTGCTTTTCAGATCGTTTCTACTTTTTTTGCTAACTACTGCTTCTTTCAGCCTAATTGGGCCAACGTGTTCTTTCCGTTTTCTTTTGCTAATTTAATCTTGTTCTACATTTTCAGTTACGTTTCAGCATTTTTTTTTAGCTAATTTTAGCTGTTTTCAGATGAATTCATTTTTTATGGTAATTTTTGCTACTTTC
>JBBPBX010005215.1:39131-56852 GCA_038048925.1 Garcialebias charrua | reverse complement strand
TACACAGTATATGTATGAGGTAGTAGTTGATGTTGGTATAGAGGCAAAAGTGGCATATGCAGTAAGGCACATTGGGCATCCTTAAATAAGGCTGGTCAGAGAATACTGTATATGTATCAGCAGTAGTGTAGATATAAAAGTAGTGTAAATGTAAACAGTAGTAATAAATGTAAACAGTAGTAATAAATGTAAACTGTATTAATAAATGTAAACAGTGAATGTAAACAGTAGTATGACTATGGAGCTTCACCAGATTATCTGAAGGATATTCTTATTCCATACTCATCCACCTGGTCGCTGCGGTCACAGAACAGTACAGTAATCTCCTTCACGTTCCGAGAACCAAGTTAAGGACCATGGGAGACCGGGCTTTCAGTGTGGCTGCCCCCCGCCTGTGGAACTCTCTTCCTGACTGTCTGAGAGCCCCACAGTCTGTGGTTGACTTTAAGAGCGGCTTGAAGACCTTTCTTTTCAACCGAGCATACTCTACCTCCTCATGATTCTACTTTTGATCTTAGTTGATATTGTTATTGATTTTACTTGTTTTATTACTTGTTTTATTGACATTTAATTCTGTTGCACCTTGTAGCACTTTGAGATTTTCATTAATGAAAAGTGTTATAAATTGAATTCATTATTATTATTATTAGTATTATTATTATTGGCAGTGATGTAATACAAACATTAGTGCAAATATGAGAAGTAGTGCAAACTGAATGAGCACATGACCGAGAGTTTAGTGAATAACCCGTTTGATGACACAGAGTCCAGTGTTAAAATCTTTGTGTTGTGTGGTAATGTGTGAGAAAGTTTTTTGTGTTAAGGCAGTTCAAATGGGAGGGGAGGCAGAGCAGGCAGAGTGTTTAGCATCCTGACTGCCTGATGAACAGAGCTGTCTCTCAGTCTGCTGGTTCGAGCCTGGAGACTCCTCAGTCTCCTCCCTGATGGCAGCAGTCTGAAGCAGCTGTGTAGTGGGTGTGTGGGATCACCTGCCATGCAGAGGGCTTTCCGAGTGAGGCGGTTGCTGTGTAAGTCCTGTAGTGAGGGGAAGGAGGTGCCGACAATCTTCTCAGCTGCTCTCACGATGCGCTGGAGGCTCTTGCGGCAGGATGCAGTACATGCACCAAACCACACCGTGATGCAGCTGGTCAGGACACTTTCTATGGCACCCCTGTAGAAGGTGCACATGATGGGGGTTGAAGCTCCAGCCCTTTTCAGCTTGCGGAGAAAGTAGAGACGCTGGTGAGCCTTCTTGGCCAGTGATGCAGTGTTCCTGCTCCAGGACAGGTCCTCTGAGACGTGCACTCCCAGGAACTTGGTGCTGTCTACTCTCTCCACTGTGGTGCTGTTGATGGTCAGAGGGGCATGTTGTGCATCCCTCTTCCTGAAGTCCACAACAATCTCCTTTGTCTTCTCCACGTTGAGAGTGAGATTGTTGTGTCCGCACCACAAGGCCAGGCGGCTCACCTCGTTCCTGTAGTCCGTCTCATCGTTGTTGCTGATGAGACCTACCACTGTTGTGTCGTCCGCAAACTTGATGAAGTGGTTGGAGCTGTATGATGGTGTGCAGTCGTGTGTTAGCAGGGTGAATAGAAGGGGGCTCAGCACACATCCTTGTGGGGCCCCTGTGTTCAATGTGATGGTGCTAGATGTGTTACTCCCGATCCGTACTGTCTGTGGTCTCCCGGTCAGGAAGTCTAGCAGCCAGTTACACATTGAGGTGTTCAGCCCCAGACTGTCCAGTTTAAGGATGAGCTGTTGGGGGATGATGGTGTTGAATGCCGAGCTGAAGTCGATGAACAGCATTCTAACATAAGAGTCCTTCGTGTCCAGATGTGTGAGAGCTGTGTGGAGGGCAGAGGAGATGGCATCGTCGGTTGAGCGATTAGGTCGGTATGCAAATTGGAAGGGATCCAGGGAGGCAGGGAGGACAGATGTGATGCTTTTCATGACTAGCCGTTCAAAGCACTTCATCAGGATGGGGGTGAGTGCTACTGGGCGATAGTCATTGAGACATGCGGGCGTTGCCTTCTTTGGGACAGGGATGATGGTGGTGGCTTTGAAACAGGTGGGGACGATGGCCTGGCTCAGTGAGATGTTAAAGATGTCCGTGAAGACCGCTGCGAGTCCCCCTGCACAGTCCTTCAGCACACGACCAGGTATGTTGTCAGGACCAGAGGCCTTCTGGGCGTTAATCTTGATGAATGATGACCTTACGCTGTCTGAGGACAACGCCAGCACCTGGCCATCAGGAAAAGGGGGGAGTTTATGTGCAGGTGTACTGTTACTTGCCTCAAACCGAGCAAAGAACTCATTCAGTTCATTCAGCGTAGAGGTTGAGTTGTCACAGGTCTGGGGGATGGTTTGTAGTTTGTGATGGTCTGTATTCCCTGCTACAGACTGCGTGTATCCTTGCTGTCCTTGAAACGGTGAGCTATTTTCCTGGAATACTGCTCCTTGGCCTTTCTGATGCCCCGGGCCAGGTTCTTTCTGGCTGCTCAGGCCCACCTGATCTCCCGCTTTGAAGGCAGCATTCCTGGCTCTCAGGAGTCTGTAAACCTCTGCTGTCAGCCATGGCTTCTGATTAGCCCGAACAGTGATGGTTTTGAGGTTGGTTACATCATCAATGCACTTGGTGATGTATGAACATACAGTGTCTGAGTACTCCTGGAGACATGTGTTGTTGTTTGTGGTAGCAGCTTCTTTGAACATACCCCAATCTGTGGTGTCAAAACAGTCCTGGAGTGCCTCTGAAGACCCCTCTGGCCACACTCGTATCTGCTTGCGGACTGGTTTTGTGACTTTCACCAGTGGCCTGTATGCTGGCTTTAGCATAACACAGATATGGTCAGAAGCACCAATGTGGGGGAGGGCTCTGTAGGCATTTTTCATGGTGGTGTAAACTTGGTCCAGTGTGTTGTTTCCTCTTGTTGCAAAGTTTATGTTTCTGTATGTTTTTGGAAATACACTCTTTAAATCTGCTTGGTTGAAATCACCAGCCGTGATGAGAAAAGCATCAGGGTGGGCTGTTTGCTGCTCACTGATGTGCAGATATAGTTCATTCAGGGCCTCACCTCTAACTTTGCTGTTGGAGCTTGGAGGAATATATACAGCAACAATCATAACAGCTGTAAATTCCCTCGGTAAATAGAACGGTCTGCATTTAATAGTCATAAACTCCACTAAAGGTGAGCAATGTTTGTAGACCACAGCAGCATCCAGACACCATGCGTTGTTGATGTAAACACACAGCCCCCCTCCACGTGTCTTACCTCCCTCGAGGGTTCGGTCCGCTCTGTAGCATGTTAGCCTCTCGAGCTGAATAGCATGGTCCGGAACGTTGTTGTTAAGCCACGTTTCCGTGATTACAAACACACAACAGTCTCTCACAGTCTTTTGTGTCGTTCGTAGCAGGCGTATATAATCCAATTTGTTGTCCAAGGAGCGTATGTTAGCCAAAACCATGGATGGAATAGCCGGCTTGTGTGGGCTAGCTGCTAGCCTAGCTCTGATACCTCCGCGCTTACCCCGCTTCTGCTTCCTGTCACGCCGCTTGTGGCGTTTCCACTGCGGGCGCGATGAAGGGAGGCTCGGTGCTGGCTTCCAGAGCAGGCCGCAGTTACGTAGCTGCTCCTCGAGCTCGTTGTTTATTTCCAAATGAGCGGTTTTTCCGACATCAAGCAGGAACTCACGGCTATACTTGCGTTCTTGAACACATTTACATGTCTTAATAACCACATTTTATTTCCAAGTAATAAAAAATATTGTTGCATGGCATGTTTAAATTCAGAACTATAAAAACCTTCACAATTAACACTGCATGATCTTATGCTGATGAAGACAGACCATTCATGGTCAAATGGAGCAACAGCACGGAAAACTTTAAAATCCGACCATGCTCTTATTTTGAAGTGATTCAAGTGAAGATAGTTTGGTTTCCTGTACTCTGTGCTTTGCTTTTGTCATGTGCCCATAATGCATTGCAGCGCTTCAGTTTTGCAGTAAACAGTTTAAAATTACTTTATCGATGCATTTTTAATGAAAAATCTACAATAAACAAAAGAAAAAGACAAAGAAGCAGCCGAAATAGCAATCCTCAACACATTCAAAAACTTTTAAATTTTTAGACCATGAGCGAAAGGTCTATTTTAGGAAATGACATCCCCACCGATTCGCGTTTACAGGTAGGATGAAGGTGTATAAAAGTTTATGCACTGCTAGTTGGCAGTGTAGTGCAAATATTGCATAACTTATTGCTGGCTACCAAGTGTTGAATTGAGCTTGCGCTTTAAAATTAGCTTCTGCTAGTTATCCTAGACATAAGCGCTTTTGAAATTGCGGAGCTAAATAACTTAACAAGCGCTTCAGAAATTGCATAACTAATTTTGGACTAGCGCTGCCAACCACTGTCAATTATCTTTGTGGATATCTAGTGGAGTGATGTTTGGATGGGTAAATGAGGCACAGATTGTTGTAAAGTGCTTTGAATGTCTTCATAAAATAGAAAGGTGCTATATAAGTACAGTCCATTTCCGCCTTTTTAGCTACTTTTCAGCAATGTTTTTGCCCATTTCAGTTTTTTTGCTAAATTCCTAATTTTTGTGCTCATTTCTACTAATTTATACCTAATTCAGCAAAAATGTATTATGCCTAGTTTCTTTTGTTTATTAAGACTTGTTCTTTCATTTCAGCTACAATTCAGCATGTTTTGTAGCTAATCTCAGCTGTTTTTTTCAGCAAGTTCTTTAGCAATAAGCATTTTCACAGGAAATGCACATTATCTATTTGAAAAATTAGCTTTATCTTTTGGCTACTGCTACAGTATGTTTAGCTTTTAGCTACTGTTTTGATAGTTTGGACTTTTAGCTTCAGAGTTGCTAATTTGAGCTTTAGCTGTGATGCAAATAGCTTGTTGATTAAATGTTGCTAATTTAAAAATGTTAGCCATTGTTTGACTACTTTCAGCTTTAGTTTCAATATGGCAACGTTTAGCTTTAAGCTAAGGTTTTGCTATTCAAGTGTTTAGCAATAGATTTGGCAAGTTAGGCTTTTAGTTACAGTTTTGCTGATTTTACCTTCAGTTTAGTTTGTTTTAACTCAATTAAATTAATTTATTTTTCAATAAATTTCAGTAGTCATTCAGTATTTTCACAGAACATTTAATTTGTCTTATTTACTCCTATTTTGTTAGCTTACATATTATAATCACAAAATTATTTTAATTCCTGTTGTCTTTTGTGAAGGTTTTTCTTTGGTCTTTTCACTGAGTCTTGTTTTTGGCTTTTATGAACATTTGTAGTGTTATATTTGCTACATAATTTTCATATTAAGCAGTCACATCCCTTGTTTTTTAATCAGTACAACATCCACATCACTGATTTCAGTCGTTATTTATCTGGGTTAGAATTAGTCTTGTGGTTTTGCTCTCAGCATTGCACTTTTTAGATTGCTTAAAAAACTTTTTACTTAATTTTTATTTTTTGTCATTTAAACCAGGTTGCCTTTTATGGGCAATGTGTTATATGAACTACAGTGTTGTTGCAATGAAATGTTAATTTGCTGTAAACATAGAGAGGAGCGTGTCTCATACTCACAGTGCCATATGTCCAGCCTAGTTTGATCTTGTTCATCACCCACAGTTCATGGATGTTCTCTGCAAGTTTCTCCCTGATTCTCTCCAGGTGAGGTGGCAGAACAATCTAAACATGAGAACACAAGCTCAACAAGCAATATACAAGCAGCAGCATTTATACTGTAAGTTGTTCTGATAGATGATTGGTGTAGACTGTCTATCATTTAGTTCTGATTCACTTAGAAGGGACAAAATCAAAAAAATATATTGTTGTTTCTCGGTTTTTAGATAGAAGGTATTGTCTGGTTATTTTTAGATGTTTTGACAAATAGCTATCTATAGTTATTACATTATCGCTTACTTACTGCACACTATGCAACTCTATTCTCATTTAATTCAAAACAGTCTTTATGAACCATTTCAGTCGGGTCTCTGCCCTTGTCATATCACAGAAACTGCTCTCCTGAGAATTACTAATCATGGGCGTAGCCAGGATTTTATGAGGGGCGGTTCGTTTAAAGAAAAGTAGACCTTGAAAGAGCAGCACGCCTCGGTGGTTCACTGGAAGCTCGTCGGGTTGCAGCTCCAAACCTTTTCTCGACTCGGGTTCGAACCTCACTTGGTTGAACTTATTTTACGTTTGTCTTTTATTGGATAAAAAAAAAGGAGTTTGTGTTAACCACAGGCATATTAACTCCTTTTTTTATCCAATAAAAGACAAACGTAAAATAAGTTCAACCAAGTGAGGTTCGAACCCGAGTCGAGAAAAGGTTTGGAGCGGCAACCCGACGCGTTTCCAGTGAACCACCGAGGCGTGTTGCTTTTTCCAGGTCAACTTTTCCTTTAAACGAACCGCCCCTCATAAAATCCCTAGGCGGGACTTCATAGGCAAAGTGGGCGGTTCGTTCGAACCCCGCGAACCCCCCCTGGCTACGCGCATGCAAATACTCTAATTATGCCAACAGATTCTGATGTACTTTTGCTCTTCATCTTCCTTGATTTGTTGTACATATCTGTTTCACTCTGCCTGACCATGATGAATCTGCTATTGACAGGTTTCCACTCAATCAAGTTTTTCTATGTACCTTTCCAGAGACTGGACTGTTAGTCCAGTGTCCAGTCCCCAGCCTGGATGGCTACTGGATCACTTTTTGTCTGGCCTTTACCCTTCAACCTGTCAGCCATTGCCCTGCCTCAAGCAGGTTCTTATCAGATGGAATATCAATTGTCGAACAAAAAGGTTTTGTCCAGACTAGGCTGTTGACTCGCCAAACAAGCGCCTGTTTTATTTTGTTTCCCAGACCTCCAAAACAACTGTTTCTCAAAAATGACAGAAGGCTACATTAGCTAATATGAAACTCCTTCACTCGTCTAAGACACAGACTGTTTAGTTCATCTCTGCACAGCTGAACAACGTTCGTATCTGAATATGAACGTTGATGAGTGGGGCATAGACATAAGCCCTATTCACATGGGATTAGTTTTACCTACACGTGCTATTTGTAATAAGTACGGAGATTGTCTGTTGTTAATCTCAAGAGGATCTGCCATGTCAGTAATTTGTAAAGTAAAAATTCCCCCACAAATTACCTACTATATTTTGCTGAACTCTGAGATCCTGTGATAATACTAATTCAATGCAAATAGGCATCTCTGAGATTTGGACAGAAATGGGCAGGATCCGAGATGTAATTAGGTGATATCGTTTTAGTTTTATAAGCAAAATCATTTAGAAAAATATAAAACAATGCTATTTTAAATGAACGCACTGCTCGCTTCGGCTTGGATGCTGCTACTATTCCTTCGCAGATGACAGCAGGAGCAGAGTCATGCGCAACCGGTGAAAACCATCCATCTATCCATCCATTATATTTACCCACTTCTTCTTTTTCAGGTAGCGGGGTTTACTGGCGTTCATGCCCAGCCATCACTGTACGAGAGGTGGGGGACACCCTGGACAGGTCACAAGTCCATTTCAACCGGCGGGTCAGCGGACGCACCAGGTTGTCCATCTGAGCTTCACACGACTTGCAGCACATTAACATCATATCCAGAAGACGTCTGTAAACTCCAGCTAAATCTCAGGCTTTGGTTATCCCGTGCGAATGCGCCACATAAAAAGCAGACGTTGGGGCGTAATTTATTTATTACATGTGGTCAGTAGGTAAAACTAATCCCATGTGAATAGGGTTATAGTCACATGTTACAAAACATACTCTGAGCTCTACACCTTACCTGACATTCTTCATCAAACTTTATCATTAGCTGTTGAGAGGCGACCACGTTTGTTACTACCCTCCCACCACACACACACACTCACACACACACACACACACACACACACACACTCACATACACACAAGTACACACAATTCAAACATTCAGGAAGGAGGATGGATGGATATCTATACCATAATAACTTTAGAAGTCAACCAGTCTAAGATGACCACCACCACTCTCTCAAAACTCTGTCTCTATCTGCCTGCCTCCTCAACAGACTCTGCAGCTGTCTGCAGCTGTACGTCTGCAGCTGTCTGCAGACAGCTGCCAACGTCTCATCCAAAACCCAGAGGAAGTCTTTCAGATGACAAGTGAAGTTTAAGACACAAGACATGAAGTCTATCTGCCTTCAGCTCCGACACTTTGTCTTGTTCAGTGATGAGAATTGAAGGTCCTACAGTCTCTACCTGGCTGGTGTCCACAGGTGTGGGGGTGAAGGCTGCCTGGCTCAGGGTGACCGTTGGTCCAAGCAGGTCGCTGGCTGCATTCTGGTCCTGACTAGCATCCAGTTTTAGCTTCTCCCTGGGCAACACAGCCTCATAGCAGGGAGCATAGCCAGCAGGAGGGAGGAATTTGAATTCTCCGTGACGACCACCAAGGAGAAAACGCACTCTGCAGTGTGATACATGACACAACAAGTATCAGAAATCAATCTATATTAATTGAATCAATCAATCATGCAATTTTAGTGAAGGTTTATAAGGTTATGGAAAACTGCTTGATGTCGTTCGATGTGTGTTTGAAGTCACCACCTTATCATCCTTATCAAACACATAAACAGATATAACTCTGACAACCTTTTACAATAATTGTGTTAAAGCTAGGTGTGGTAGTAGCTGAGAGTTATTCCAAACACAAACTATGAGCACCAACTTATCATGCAATAATGTTTAAAAGTTTGCCGTTTAAATTTAACTTTGGCTGTCTGTTACAAAACATTTAATGAACTACTGGATTCATTTTAAGAAGGCTCCCAGGATGTAATCATGAGCTGTGCACATACACCTGATTAGTTGTTGCAGTCAATCCAATTCAACTGGCCGCCACAGCAAAATGACGTTAGAAAACTCTAATACAGATACAACTATGTCACTTTTACTTATACTAAGCTAAAGCTTGGTGTGGTAGTAGCTGAGAGTCATCTTCAATACAATCCTACTACTTCTTGCAAGATCTTGTAATAATGAGATTTAGGTTTGACCAAAATGACGTGAACTTTGTCCTTTCTCAGCACAAGACAATGGCCCTCATGCACGAAACAGTTCGTATTCTAATCCTAAATTTCTCCTACTTTTGTTCGTACGAAGTGTTCGTACGAACATGCCACGTCAGATCCAACAAACTCTTCTATCCACAGGAAAAGCGTGTAAACGGGCTGCTTAAAGTTGATGAATCTCACCTGTTCTAAACAGCTGCGCGTGCACGCGTGAGCTTATTTACATAATTCCCACCCCTCAAAACGCCATATAAGGCTACGTTTCCTGCCTCAGAGGCAGAACGTGTACGTTCATAAAATGACAGCGAAAAGTAAAAAAGAAGAACTCTACCGGTGCGGAGGATGAAGTTCTGTGGTCTCTGAGGACAAGAAAAGAAAATCTGTCCTTATTAGCAGCGTCACTCATGGAAGTAAATGACCAGCTAAAACCAAAGAAAGTTTGTTTATAATAAATGTGGATCTCGAAACATGCATGCGTACTGGTGGCTTACTGGTTAAAGCATTGCACTGTTAGCTGTTCCTAACCTTTTTTCTACACCTCGTGGGATCGAGTCCCACAAGGTATGATTCTTTTTTTTTCCTTCTTACTTTAGATTATTTATTCATTCCAAATTAAAAAGGCTTTATGCTTTATTTCTTGTTGTATTGTAAATAGTTTTCTTGTGTTTTTTAAATCTGGAATGAATTAAAAAAAAAAAAAACGTTGTCCTCCCACGGGAGGCGATCCCATGACCTTCGGAACTGCGACGCAGTGCTCTACTGACTGAGCCACATCAGAGCTATGACAGCAGCTGGAGGAAGTCTGTGTAAAGTCTGGCTTACCGAAGTCTGCGATACCGCGGCAAATTAAACTTAAATTAATTCATGGTTTAAGTTGATTTCAGTTTGAGATCTTCATATTAATATTGTAGTGTTAGAAAACGGCATTGATAACAAATTGATTTTCATTTAAATACTTTAATCCGTTAGTCATTATTACATTTAAAATTATAATTCGACTTCAAACAGAACCTATTGTCAAAAACAATTGTGGTGCGTTACTTTTTTAAACTCTAAACATTTCCTAAATAACGAAATATGAAGTTATTTGTGGAGTAATGCTGTCTGGATGACAGCAGACGGACCGCTCGTAAAATATACGACAGGTCCGGACCACACGTAGATTTTGTTCGTATCTGAAAAAAATCGTAGGATACGTGAACATTGTTGAATGCCACATATGCTCCTAAATCACTCGTAAGCACAGTTTAAGCACAAATCTGTGCGTACGAACGGTTTGTGCATGAGGCCCAATGTTTGTCTAAAACTCTGGCATGAAAGGAGGCAGGTGATTTGCATTCTTTAAAGAAATGCTACACCTGTTCAGGTTTTAGTACAGTTTTATACACTGGTTGACTGTTGGTCGAAAAAGCCATGATCATCTGGTTGTACAAACTTTTCAGATTTTCTATTTGGTGCTCACATAAAATAAAGAACAGACATCAATGTTATTATCTTGTGTGCATGTTTTTTTAAGCACTGACTTGACTCCTGCAGAGAAGCTGGCCACTGGGAAGAAAAGGCCGTCAGAGTTAAAGTTCTCGAACATGCCCTGCACCGGCTGGCCGTTGATCCTGAAGGAGATGCTGGGAATGCTAAGGTCCAGACAGCAGCTCACCACGTCCTCGGATCGAAGGAGATGCTGATTTGGTGAGCTAACAGTCCGTGCAATGCAGCCTGTACACGATAGGTGGAGAGAAGTTTGGACATATTCAGTTTTAAGCTGTGACATGGGAACACAAGTTTTCCAGAAGTGCGAATGCTGAAACTATTTTTCTTAATATTGAAGAAACGAGAAGAATCAAGAAGAATCTATCCAGAGGACCTGACTTAACTTGTTAGATTTATCTACCTGGATTATTAAGCAGCATCAGGATATTGTTCTTGATAGTTTAAAAAAGCTAAGTCTGGTCCTCTGGACATTCAAAAAACAAAACAAAGCAACAAAAAAAAGTAGTAATGTTTCGTCTTTCGTCCGAAAGACTTCCTCAGTCTGAGCTGCTGTATTCAGCTCAGTCTTATAAATAGCACCCTCTCACAGTGGATCAACCAGTTGGCTGATGACAGCCTGAAACCAGCTGCTCACATGATCAAGGAGGACCATCAGCCTAACGATGGATCGTTAGCACCCTGATGGTTGTTTGCTATTCACAGAGGGCTGAGTGATACTAGCAATAACAGCATTGTAAGAGGGGGACCGGGTTCAACTGTCCCCCTCTTACAATGCTGTTATTGCTAGTATCACTCAGCCCTCTGTGAATAGCAAACAACCATCAGGGTGCTAACGATCCATCGTTAGGCTGATGGTCCTCCTTGATCATGTGAGCAGCTGGTTTTGGCTGTCAGCAGCAAACTGGTTGATCCACTGTGAGAGGGTGCTATTTATAAGACTGAGCTGAATATAGCATCTCAGACTGAAGAAGTCTTTTGGATGAAAGATGAAACGTTTCTACATTTTTAAAAATGTATCTAAATTTATTTATTTTTAATATCCAGAGGATCTGACTTAGCTTTTTTAGATTTTTCTACCTGGATTATTGAGCATGCATCAGGGATTCCTGATAGTTTGTTTTGAATGGTTTTTGGACTGTAGCGCATTATACAAACATGTTTTTTACTTTACAGATATTTTTGAAAATACACAATTTTCCTTTTCAAATACAATGAGATCTCTTCACTTCATTCAGTTTTCTTCAAAATCTGCTTCAGCCTGTTTTTGTCTTAAGCTACTTTTAATTTTTAGCTACCATTTTTCTACTTTAGCTTTTAGCTATCTTTTTGGTGATTCAAGTTTTCACTAGCTTTTTTTTTAAACTTTGTTTTGAAACAGGATTTTGCTGCTTTTAGCTACCATTCTGCTATCTTAAGCTGTTAACTAACCTTCTGGTACATTAAGCTTTTAGTACAAAAAGGTTTTTACTTTGTAGTTTGCAGTTTGGAAACACATACCGGTACTCATTTGAAATACACACACTGGGATAAAAAGTTGGGCCCCTGAAAGGAATGGTTCAGCTTGAATTTACTTTGGTCCACAATCACAAATATTGGGATGATTTATTTAGCTAAGAACTGGGAAATCTAGAACAGGCATGATAGGACATTTTTTTAATTCAACCTTTATTTTTAAAGGTAAGTCTCATTGAGTCACAAGGACTCAGTTTCAAGAGAGACCTGTAAGTAACAGGGCATAAATGACATAATCACAAGTAGACTAATAGTGTTGTCAGGCAATTGCTGTAAACTTAACAGTTAGAACAATAGGTGAAGGTCAGCAGACACAAAGGATGCCTGGCTGACACATGAGACATCCTTAGCAGCCCTTATTGGGAGTCTGATAGGGGACACATTGTGGGTTTACTTGTGACCACACAGATGTCACAGTAGACAAATGTTTGAACTAGTTGGTACATGAGGATTTGCACTATATTAGGCTTAGTGTATTACTAGTTGATGTTTTTCTTAGTTAGTTCTCGATGTTATTACTGTTTTTCTCTTTCATTTGTTGTTGGATGTAACTGGGACCTCGTGTACATAATCTCGTTTTCATCTCATGTACCACATGCGGTGCAAATGACAATAAAGACTCTCTGACTCTCTGACTCTGAAAAGAAAGGTCTTCAAGCCGCTCTTAAAGTCAACCACAGACTGTGGGGCTTCAGTTTCTCTGAATCACCTGTAAGTGTCGCCAAAGGAACAAGAACCACAGAAACGTGCGTACGCCTGCTCGGGAGCTGGCGTGGAAATGTACTTGGATGCGCACATATTCACGTTCAGTTCAGTTTTGATACATACGGGGTTTTGCGTGGATGGTGCCGTACGCAAGGTTTTTGTGCGCACGCACGGTTGATACATGAGGCCCCTGGTCCCCTGATCTTTCTTCAATCCAACATTTGTGAAATCAGCTCAGAAGTCAACTCCCACCCAGAGCTGATCCGCTGAATCTCTAGGTTCAGGTTCAACAGCTGTTGGTGGGCTTGCTCCAGGAGAGAATACAGTGGCTGTATGACTCTGTCCTTCACCAATTCACTGTTTGTACCCAGGCTTTTTGGGTGGCACATGACCAGCAGTGTGACTTTACAACCTTTCCATTTAATCTGATGGGTGCTTAAACATTTTTGTGTCAGTGAGCATAGGCAATTTGGAACACCAACACTGAACTGGTGGCCTTTATGCTCATCAACTAATATACATGCAACTTTCTACAGGCATTCATAATGTTGGAAAACTACCCCACTCTTCTGTTAATAGACAAATATTTTGGGCACAGCTTACCTGACCAAAGATGAAGTCCATCAAAGCCATAAGAGTAGAGGTCATCTCCCACTCCGTTGCCTCCCCAGCCCTCCCCTCCGCTAGGGTCGGGTGCATAGCCATTGGTGTTTGCCCATCCCACTCTGAGGTGAGTTGCCTCAGCTGTGACAAATGGCAACACCTGATCAACAATAATTTCATAGTACCACTTTTTGTACTGAGCAGATCCATCGCTGATTCCCAGAAAGATGTTGGGTCGCATGCTGTAGGGAGGAGTGAACAATCAAGAAATCAGGATACGTCAACTCAGCAGGTAACAATGACAATACAAGGTAAGGCTGAACAAATTCACTTTTTTTTTTTCAATAATTGGGTATGTGCAAGTGTGTGTGTGTGTGTGTGGGGGGGTTGCACACGCAAGGGCATGCACACTTGCTTAGCAGTGTCTGTTTTACATCTTTAGAATCAGGCTTTTTTCTGGACTACCGGTAAGTTGTTTTGTGCTATGAGACAATAGTATCCATCCATTCATCCATCCATTCATTATCTTTACCTGCTTCTTCCTTTTCGGTTTGCAAAGGTCACTGGTGCCCACATTTAACCATCACTGAGCAAGAGGTGGGGGACACCCTGGACAGGTCACAAGTCCATACTGGGACACATTAAGACAAACAAGACAAACAACCATTCACTCTCTCACTCACACCTAGAGACAATTTAGAGTTACCAATCAGTCTATACATGTTTTTGGTCTGTGGGAGGAAACTGGAGCACCCAATGAAAACTAACATATGCACGGAGAGAACATGCAAATTCCACCCACAAAGGTCCCTGGCCGGGATTTGAACTGGGGCAACCTGCTCGCTGAGTTGCGGTAACTCTACTAACTGCACCACCTGACTTTTTTTTTTATTGCTTAAAAGCACCAGCACCTCACTTTTTATTAAATCACCCCCCAATAAAACAAACAAAATTAATTGGAGCAAACCAAAATCTGTCCATTCACCATGATATTTTCAGTGGATGTAAAAACACTAGGAAGGATAGTGCGAGTATATGAGTGTGCAAGATACCTGCTCACATGGTTGACCAGGCGTGTCTGCAGTAGCAAGTCTCTCCCTGGCAACAAGTTATCACAGATAAGGTGCTGGTTGGAGCGCACTGCCACACCATTACACACACAAAGGGAACACAGCACATCAAGAACCTGGACAGCAAACACAATCCAGAGAAGATGTGATCATTGTTGGCCTGAATGCATGCAAACGTGTCCTAATAGAATGGTTTACACAAAATTGTGTGTCATAATGTGCGACAATCTGTGTTTCTTTTGCCTTGAATAAAAATTCTATCCATCCATCCATTTTCGTCCGCTTATCCGGGGTCGGGTCGCGGGGGTAGCAGCCTAAGTAGGGAGGCCCAGACTTCCCTCTCCCCAGCCACTTGGAGCAGCTCCTCTGGGGGAATCCCAAGGCGTTCCCAGGCCAGCTGAGAAACATAGTCCCTCCAGCGTGTCCTGGGTCTTCCTCTGGGTCTCCTCCCGGTGGGACATGCCCGGAACACCTCACCAGGGAGGCGTCCAGGAGGCATCCTAACCAGATGCCCGAGCCACCTCAACTGGCTCCTCTCGATGTGGAGAAGCAGCGGCTCTACTCCGAGTCCCTCCCGGATGACTGAGCTTCTCACCCTATCTCTAAGGGAGAGTCCAGACACCCTGCGGAGAAAACTCATTTCAGCCGCTTGTATCCGAGATCTTGTTCTTTCGGTCACAACCCAAAGCTCATGACCATAGATGAGGGTGGGAACGTAGATCGATCGGTAAATTGAGAGCTTTGCCTTTTGACTCAGCTCTCTCTTCACCACGACAGACCGGTACAGCGCCCGCTTCACTGCGGACGCTGCACCTATCCGCCTATCGATCTCACGCTCCAGTTTTCCCTCATTCGTGAACAAGATCCCGAGATACTTAAACTCCTCCACTTGGGGCAGGACCTCCTCCCCGACCCGGAGAGGGCATGCTACCCTTTTCCGGCTCAAGACCATGGCCTCGGATTTGGAGGAACTGATCCTCATCCCGGCCGCATCACACTCGGCTGCAAACCGCTCCAGTGAAAGTTGTAAATCACGAACTGATGAAGCCAGTAGGACCACATCATCTGCAAAAAACAGAGAAGCGATTCTAAGGTCACCAAAACGGATCCTCTCAACACCTTGGCTGCGCCTAGAAATTCTGTCCATAAAAGTTATGAACAGAATCGGTGACAAAGGGCAACCTTGGCGGAGTCCAACTCTCACCGGAAACGAGCCTGACTTACTGCCGGCAATGCGGACCAAGCTCTGACACCGGTCGTACAGGGACCTAACAGCCCTTATCAAAGGGCCTGGTACCCCATACTCCCGGAGTACCCCCCACAGAACCCCCCGAGGGACGCGGTCGAATGCCTTCTCCAAGTCCACAAAGCACATGTAAACTGGTTGGGCAAACTCCCACGCACCCTCCAGGACCCTGCTGAGGGTGTAGAGCTGGTCCAGTGTTCCACGACCAGGACGAAAACCACACTGCTCCTCCTGAATCCGAGGTTCGACTATCCGACGGACCCTCCTCTCCAGAACCCCTGAATAGACCTTACCAGGGAGGCTTAAGAGTGTGATCCCCCTATAGTTGGAACACACCCTACGGTCCCCCTTTTTAAATAGGGGAACCACCACCCCAGTCTGCCAATCCAAGGGAACTGCCCCCGATGTCCACGCGATATTGCAGAGTCGCGTAAGCCAACACAACCCTACAACATCCAGAGCCCTAAGGAACTCCGGGCGAATCTCATCCACCCCCGGAGCCTTGCCACCGCGGAGCTTTTTAACCACCTCGGCGACCTCAGCACCAGAGATCGGAGAACCCGACCCAAAGTCCCCAGGCTCTGCTTCCTCAGTGGAAGACGTGCCAGTAGGATTGAGGAGGTCTTCGAAGTATTCCGCCCACCGACTCACAACATCCCGAGTTGAGGTCAGCAGCACGCCACCTCCACCATAAATGGTGTTGGTCTCGTACCTCTTTCCCCCCCTGAGACGCCGGATGGTGGACCAGAATCGCCTCGAAGCCGTACGGAAGTCATTCTCCATGGCCTCTCCGAACTCCTCCCACGCCCGAGTTTTTGCCTCAGCAACCACCCGAGCCGCATGCCGCTTGGACTGCCGGTACCTATCAGCTGCTTCCGGGGTCCCACAAGCCAAAAAGGCCCAATAGGACTCCTTCTTCAGCCTGACAGCATCCCTCACTGCCGGTGTCCACCACCGGGTTCGAGGGTTGCCACCTCGACAGGCACCAACAACCTTGCGGCCACAGCTCCGATAAGCTGCCTCGACAATAGAGGCGCGGAACACGGCCCACTCGGACTCCATGTCCCCCGCCTCCCTCGGAACGTGTTCAAAGCTCTCCCGGAGGTGGGAGTTAAAGCTCCGTCTTACGGGAGACTCTGCCAGACGTTCCCAGCAGACCCTCACGATACGTTTGGGTCTGCCAGGTCTGACCGGCATCCTCCCCCACCATCGGAGCCAACTCACCACCAGGTAGTGGTCAGTAGACAGCTCCGCCCCTCTCCTCACCCGAGTGTCCAAGACATGCGGCCGCAGATCAGATGAGACGACAACAAAGTCGATCATCGAACTGCGACCTAGGGTGTCCTGGTGCCAAGAGCACATATGGACACCCTTATGCTTAAACATGGTGTTCGTTATGGACAATCCATGACGAGCACAGAAGTCCAATAACAGAACACCACTCTGGTTCAGATCAGGGGGGCCGTTCCTCCCAACCACACCCCTCCAGGTCTCACTGTCATTGCCCACGTGAGCGTTGAAGTCCCCCAGTAGAACAAGGGAGTCCCCAGGAGGCGCACTCTCCAATACCCCCTCCAAGGACTCCAAAAAGGGTGGGTAGTCTGAGCTGCCGTTTGGTGCATAGGCACAAACAACAGTCAGAGCCCGTCCCCCCACACGTAGGCGAAGGGAGGCTACCCTCTCGTTCACCGGGGTGAACCCCAACGTACAGGCACCAAGATGGGGGGCAACCAGTATGCCCACTCCTGCTCGGCGCCTCTCACCAGGGGCAACTCCAGAGTGGAAGAGTGTCCAACCCCTCTCAAGGAAACTGGTTCCAGAGCCAGAGCCATGCGTTGAGGTGAGTCCGACTATTTCTAGTCGGAACCTCTCAACCTCACACACTAGCTCAGGCTCCTTCCCCACCAGAGAGGTGACATTCCATGTCCCAATGGCCAGCTTCTGTAGCCGAGGATCAGACCGCCAGGGTCCCCGCCCTCGGCCGCCACCCATCTCACATTGCACCCGACCCCTTTGGCCCCTCCCA
>JBBPBX010005215.1:14453-27444 GCA_038048925.1 Garcialebias charrua | reverse complement strand
AAAATAAAATGAAAATAAAACATTCATTACCGTGTTCCCCGACTGGAGAAGCCACAGAAACTAATAATTTTTCATTTTGAAAGTTGAGGATATGCTTTCTTTTCTTTGTATCGTTTAAAATTATAGTTTCCTCAAATAATTTACTGGAGGTGACTATTTTAATTTTTCTAAAATTTGGAAGATTCTTCCCTGGGATTTCTGCCCATGTTCATGTGTACTGACTAGAGTTGCATTCGGGCCTAAAAAAATCCAACCCCGCCCCAGCCCGTAGCCATTTTTTCGGAACACGACATGACCTGACCAATTAACTGTAGTTACAGGCCCAAATCCAAAAAATATATAAAATAAAAAATAAAAAACTTTTTTTTTTTTTAATTAAGCTTTTACTGCTTTTGTAAGCAAATCAGTTTGACATGATGTTTTAAAATCATATTTCAAAGAAAGGAAGATATAAGATTTATTGTTTCACCAAATGGATATTAACGTACAAAACAAATAGACAAAAAATAAACTCTAAAGATAGGCTATTATTATACAGATGAACAAAACTATTTTTTAGAGCAAAATTATTTGGAAAAATATAGAACAAGGCTATTTTAACTGAACGCGCTGCTCACTTCTGCTTTTGTAGCTTCAGATGCAGCAACTTCCTTCACCACAGATGACAGCAGGTGCGGAGACACGCGTGGCCGGTGGTGATCAGGTGACCCATCTGCCTCTTTCAACCAGCCGGTCAGCGGACGTGTGCGGCTGATGATCCAGCTGTCCATCAGAAGCTTAAGACTGTTTTTACCTCTTTAAACCGAACGGTCGGATCTGCCTCCTCCTCCCAAAGTAGACTAATGCAATTGTATTTTGTGCATTCCTATTTAGTTTTATCTGTGCTGTATGATTCGTAAAACCGTATCAAAAGTCCGAGACTGACACGGCGGCCCACACATCAAGTAAATAATTTTGACCCGACCCGGCCCGAATTTCTCATTGGGTATGGCCGGGCCCGGGCTTGGGTTAGAAATTGCAGCTCTAGTACTGACTGCAAGACCAAAGTGAAACAAGAAAAATTAGAGACAGAAAACAGAATTTATTCTCAAGTTTCACTAAAAGCATAATTTTATAGCCAATAAAAAGAAGCAACATGTTCGGCATACATTTTTTTAGTCTATAAAGAAACAAAACAGGGTTTAGAATAAAGTAAATACTTTTCTTATCCATACCATTGCATGCCAGGCAGGGTCCCTCACTTAAAGTTTTTCAGTCACGTTTAAAAACTCACTTCTATTCCCTGATTTTTGACACTGACTTAGTTGACTTTAGCTTCACTGTTTTCCATAATGTTAGTCATTTAGTTCTTATCTTTATTTGCATCTATGTATTTTATCCTGTATCCTTTGCTTGTTTGTTTTTACTGTACAACACTTTGGTTGGCCTTGTTGCTGTTTGAAGTGCTTTAGAAATAAAGTGGTGGTATGTTATGGTATGGTATGGTATAATATGGTATGGTATAGTATGGTATGGTATGGTATAATATGGTATGGTATAATATGGCATGGTATGGTATAGTATGGCATGGTATGGTATAATATGTTATGGTATGGTATAGTATGGCATGGTATTGTATAATGTGGTATGGTAAATGGTAAATGGAGCTTACTTATATAGCGCTTTCCAGCCCCCTTTGAGGGACCCCAAAGCGCTTCACAATACCAACCATCCACCCATTCATACACACATTCATACACCGGTAGCGGTAGACTGCCTTGCAAGGCACTGCCTGTCCTACTGGGAGCAACTCGGGGTTAAGTGTCTTGCCCAGGGACACAACGAGGTATGCCGTGACCGAGGATCGAACCCGAGACCTTCTGGACCTGAGCCAGCTGCCCTGCCTCTACACCATCTCGGCCCCTATGGTATGGTATACCGTAATATGGTATGGTATAGTGTGGTGTGGTATGGTATTATATGGTATGTTATAGTATGGCATGGTATGGTATGGTATAGTGTGGTGTGGTATGGTATAATATGGTATGTTACAGTATGGCATGGTATGGTATGGTATAGTATGGCATGGTATGGTATGGTCTAATATGGTATGGTATAATATGGTATGGTATGGTATAGTATGGCATGGTATGGTATGGTATAATATGTTATGGTATGGTATAGTATAGTATGGCATGGTATGGTATGGTCTAATATGGTATGGTATAATATGGTATGGTATGGTATAGTATGGCATGGTATGGTATGGTATGGTATAATATGTTATGTATGGTATAGTATGGTATGGTATAATATGGTATGGTATAATATGTTATGGTATGGTATAGTATGGCATGGTATGGTATAATATGGTATGGTATAATATGTTATGGTATGGTATAGTATGGCATGGTATTGTATCCACTCATCCATGTATAATGTGGTATGGTAAATGGTAAATGGAGCTTACTTATATAGCGCTTTCCAGCCCCCTTTGAGGGGCCACAACAAACAATGGTATACCGTAATATGGTATGGTATGGTATGGTATGGTATAATATGGTATGGTATAATATGTTATGGTATGGTATAGTATGGCATGGTATGGTATAATATGGTATGGTATAATATGTTATGGTATGGTATAGTATGGCATGGTATTGTATCCACTCATCCATGTATAATGTGGTATGGTAAATGGTAAATGGAGCTTACTTATATAGCGCTTTCCAGCCCCCTTTGAGGGGCCACAACAAACAATGGTATACCGTAATATGGTATGGTATGGTATGGTATAGTATGGCATGGTATGGTATGGTCTAATATGGTATGGTATGGTATAGTGTGGTGTGGTATGGTATAATATGGTATGTTATAGTATGGCATGGTATGGTATGGTATAGTATGGCATGGTATGGTCTAATATGGTATGGTATAATATGGTATGGTATAGTATGGCATGGTATGGTATGGTATGATATGTTATGGTATGGTATAGTATGGTATGGTATGGTATGGTATGATATGGTATGGTATGGTATAGTATGGCATGGTATGGTATAATATGTTATGGTATAATATGTTATGGTATGGTATAGTATGGCATGGTATTGTATCCACTCATCCATGTATAATGTGGTATGGTAAATGGTAAATGGAGCTTACTTATATAGCGCTTTCCAGCCCCCTTTGAGGGGCCCCAAAGCGCTTCACAGTACCAACCATCCACCCATTCATACACACATTCATACACTGGTAGCGGTAGACTGCCTTGCAAGGCACTGCCTGTCCTACCGGGAGCAACTCGGGGTTAAGTGTCTTGCCCAGGGACACAACGAGGTATGCCGTGACCGGGGATGAACCCGAGACCTTCTGGACCTGAGCCAGCTGCCCTGCCTCTACACCATCTCGGCCCCTATGGTATGGTATACCGTAATATGGTATGGTATGGTATGGTATGGTATAGTGTGGTGTGGTATGGTATAATATGGTATGTTATACATTTGTACCTTTGAACCTCGGATTCAGGAGGAGCAGTGTGGTTTTCGTCCTGGTCGTGGAACACTGGACCAGCTCTACACCCTCAGCAGGTCCTGGAGGGTACGTGGGAGTTTGCCCAACCAGTTTACATGTGCTTTGTGGACTTGGAGAAGGCATTCGACCGCGTCCCTCGGGGGGTTCTGTGGGGGTACTCCGGGAGTATGGGGTACCAGGCCCTTTGATAAGGGCTGTTAGGTCCCTGTACGACCGGTGTCAGAGCTTGGTCCGCATTGCCGGCAGTAAGTCAGGCTCGTTTCCGGTGAGAGTTGGACTCCGCCAAGGTTGCCCTTTGTCACCGATTCTGTTCATAACTTTTATGGACAGAATTTCTAGGCGCAGCCAAGGTGTTGAGAGGATCCGTTTTGGTGACCTTAGAATCGCTTCTCTGTTTTTTGCAGATGATGTGGTCCTACTGGCTTCATCAGTTCGTGATTTACAACTTTCACTGGAGCGGTTTGCAGCCGAGTGTGATGCGGCCGGGATGAGGATCAGTTCCTCCAAATCCGAGGCCATGGTCTTGAGCCGGAAAAGGGTAGCATGCCCTCTCCGGGTCGGGGAGGAGGTCCTGCCCCAAGTGGAGGAGTTTAAGTATCTCGGGATCTTGTTCACGAATGAGGGAAAACTGGAGCGTGAGATCGATAGGCGGATAGGTGCAGCGTCCGCAGTGAAGCGGGCGCTGTACCGGTCTGTCGTGGTGAAGAGAGAGCTGAGTCAAAAGGCAAAGCTCTCAATTTACCGATCGATCTACGTTCCCACCCTCATCTATGGTCATGAGCTTTGGGTTATGACCGAAAGAACAAGATCTCGGATACAAGCGGCTGAAATGAGTTTTCTCCGCAGGGTGGCTGGACTCTCCCTTAGAGATAGGGTGAGAAGCTCAGTCATCCGGGAGGGACTCGGAGTAGAGCCGCTGCTTCTCCACATCGAGAGGAGCCAGTTGAGGTGGCTCGGGCATCTGGTTAGGATGCCTCCTGGACGCCTCCCTGGTGAGGTGTTCCGGGCATGTCCCACCGGGAGGAGACCCAGAGGAAGACCCAGGACACGCTGGAGGGACTATGTTTCTCGGCTGGCCTGGGAACGCCTTGGGATTCCCCCAGAGGAGCTGCTCCAAGTGGCTGGGGAGAGGGAAGTCTGGGCCTCCCTACTTAGGCTGCTACCCCCGCGACCCGACCCCGGATAAGCGGAAGAAGATGGATGGATGGATGGATGGATACATTTGTAGTATGGTATGATATATTAAATGATCCACACACAATACCTTCTGTGTTCATCCCGGTGCTGTCCAGATGGAACAGTGAGACACTCATCCATGTGGCCGTGACGGACGCGCATGACGTCCCCTCCTATCAGGAACCCTGGAGACAAGAGAGCAAAGAAGATAAGACCTGATGGGTCACATAAAGAAACAAATTCACAGAGATGAGGTGAGGGATTAACTGTAGAAAATTTGTAAGGTAGAGGGTGAGATGGAACAGACAGCAGAATTTTATGTCTCTCCAAAGTATGCAACAAAAATATAGTGCTGGTTCTGTTTCCTAAAAGCTGTTGTGAGGAACTTTCATGCTATCACAGGAAGTGTTTTAAGACATTGGAACCACCCACAACTCCAATGTAATAATTAATATTTTAAATGAGAATAAAAATGTAAAGGTACTAGAACACTTCTGAGTTCATTCTGAAAGGTGCCAATGCTGCTGCTGCCCAAAATTCAAACATTTCTAAGAAACTAAGCTCAGACACCCACATTTAGTCTTTATTTGTGCAATTATGTATTCTGTGTTTTTACTTCACACAAAAGTTAATTCATGTCATCTGGATAGTTTATTTTAGGGAGAAACATTTCGTATTCAATCCAAAAGACTTCATCAGTCTGAGGTCTGCCGCCAAGAACTGTTCTAAATAGCACCTCGTTGATGTGTTTCAAGCTAGCCTGCTGTGGAGTTCCCAGAAAGTGTCTTTACAAATGCAAAAAGTGAACCATCCATCCAAACCAATCAAACATCATGTACAACAATCAAATGTTTTAGGCCTAATGGCCAACTTGCTACTCACAGAAACGGCAACAACCTGTGTTTTTACTTGATGGACCAGCCGTTCTGAGTTTATTTCCTCACCTCTGAGACCTCATTGGATCGATGGAGATGGTACTCATCCCTCGTCCGGATCTACTGGAGGTTTCTTCCAGGTAAAAAAGCTCCTTTGACTGTGACCATCTCAGGTAAAGACATGACACAGTCTGCTGGATTCATTAAATAACATTTACTAAATAAGGATTGCAGATTGAACTGTATTATAATAAGAATAAATTGACTGGAATTGGACTTAAAGCTGGATTTGAATTGGATTTATAATGTAATATGGAGTCTTTTTATCATTATTTTTTTATTTTATTTTTTTCCCTTCAGCTGAAGCTTGGATCAAACTGGGTCATGTCGAACAGGACAACGATCCAAACATTGCAACTAATCTACAACATAATGGATAAATAACTTAAGAATCAAGGATCTGCGACAGTGCAGTCAGAGCCAAAAATCTCAGCTTGAAATGATGTAGTGGAACCTTCAGAGAGCTATGCAGAAATTAATGTCTTCTTCAAACATCAATGCACTGAAGAAGATTGGGATAAATTGCTCCAAAATCATGAGAGTCAGATAAAGCCCTATAGATTTTTTTTACAACCAATACAACAATACAGATGGTTAGTTTGTGGTTAGTAAGATGTATAGAAAACAAAATAAAGCTAAATTAATCTATGTGTATTATTTAAAAAAAAAAACTACAACCAATAAAAATATAGAGCACCAAAACAAAGTTGAAAGACAAGGGAACAAAAAGACAGAGAGAGACAAAAATGTGTACAGAGGAGTACCTTGTGCTACTTCACTGCCAGAACAAATGGGCGCCACACTCCACAGAGTCTGCTGGAAGGCTGCGTCTACTTGGAGACAGCTGCTGCCATAGGACAAGTGCTTCAAAATAAATTAAAAAAGAGTCAGGAGGCTGCACAAAAAGTGATATTCACAGCAAACATCAACGTTCTTCATTAGACATTATAGTCTGCTCACTGAACTACCGTATTTTCCGGTGTATAGATCGCACCTTTTTATGTTTTTTTTTTCAAGGCCTGCGACCTATAAACCAGTGCGACCTATTTATGGAATTTTTTCCATATTTTTAGACAAATTTTTGGCTGAGTTGTGACCCTTTTTCACTTTGGCAGAAAATGGTGCAGTACCACTTTCGGCCACTATGGGGCCTAGTGCAGTACCACTTCCAGAGGAGTACAGCGACCGTTTCCACCAAGAAGAAGAAGAAGACCGTTTCCAGCTTATGTGTCCGAAAAAAAGCTCCTCTGCTCGGACTGACTCTGTCGGCCTCCTGGTCTGGATGTAACTTCTGTTAGCTCTGTTTGTTTGCTGTTTGTTTGCAAGATAAGTCAAGAACCACTCAGCGGATTTTTCTGAAACTTACCGTACAGAATGGAATCACAGTGTGGACGTTTACAAGTGAGTAGCTTTATTTGATATTTGAGATTTTTTTTTAAAATATCTTTTTGTGCATTTAGCTTCTGTTAGCTTCTGGTGTTAGCTTCTGTTTACGTTATAAATAGCTTCGGAACCACTCGGTGTATATTTTTTCTGCTTACAGAGTGTAATTATAAGGCTTTAATGTACGTAACTATGGTCTGGAGAAAACATTTGACATAAAATTCGATTTTTTTATTCGTGTCAGAGGCGGACTCGTCTCGTGTTAGCCTTCGTTTTATTTCTGTTTACTTCTGTTTACGTTATAAATAGCTTCGAAACCACTCGGTGTATATTTTTTCTGCTTACAGAGTGTAATTATAAGGCTTTAATGTACGTAACTATGGTCTGGAGAAAACATTTGACATAAAATTCGATTTTTTTATTCGTGTCAGAGGCGGACTCGTCTCGTGTTAGCCTTCGTTTTATATCTGTTTACTTAATAATAATAATAATAATGAATTCAATTTATAACGCACTTTTCATTAGTGAAAATCTCAAAGTGCTACACATATATTGAATGCTACACACATTCATAAACCGATGGCGGCAGACTACCATGCAAGGTGCTTTCCAGTCCTACCAGTCCTACTTCTGTTTATGTTATAAATAGCTTCGGAACCACTCGGTGTATATTTTTTCTGCTTACAGACTGTAATTATAGGAGCTTTAATGTACGTAACTATGGTCTGGAGAAAACATTTGACATAAAATTCAATTTTTTTATTTGTGTTTTCAGAGACGGACTCGTCTCGTGTTAGCTTCTGTTAGCTTCTGTTTATGTTATAAATAGCTTCGAAACCAATCGGTGTATATTTATTTCTGCTTACAGAGTAATTATAACACTCTAATGTACTTAACTATCTCCTGGAGAAAACATTTGAGATGAGATTCGATTTTTTATTCGTGTTTTCAGAGACGGACTCGTCTCGTGTTTAGCTTCTGTTAGCTTCTGGCAGACATTAGCAGCAGAGCTAAACACTCGGTCCATATTGCCGGGTTGACTCAGCGGTCACGCGGCGCATCAGCGGTGGATGACGCGTTACGTCGGCGGTGACGTAGGTGCGACCTATACACCGCAACCTATTTATGGATTTTTCCAATTTTTTGGCAATAATTGGACACTGCGACCTATACAATGGTGCGACCTATACAACGGAAAATACGGTAGTCCCCATTTACAGCTTGTTATTGCCAGTGGAGCAAGAAGATGCACTCCTACAGGAGGATACATTTAAAACTGAGAAATGGGCAATTGAATGGGGATTACATTTTTCAGTGGATAAATCTAAAGTAATAATTTTTTTTCAAACGTTGTTCTCCAAATTATTATCCTTTATTATTTGTGTTGTTCAGTTTGTTTATTGTGCTTGCTTGGTGGGTTAACTTCAGTGTGCTTTGGACTACTCTGACTGAGGAAGCCCTCTGGAGTGAGGGTGAAACGTTTCTGCTAAAAAGAAACTGTCCAGATGAACTGATTGAGAATGAGCGGATTTGATACCTGGACTATTGAGAATTAACTTTCTTGCTTTGTTTATTGTGGTTGATGATTCTTAGTTTGAACATAAAAAGTTAAATCATGTAATCTGGCCCTGTCACATTTCTGCCCATCCTGTCACGTTTTCTGTCATGTTTTGGTTTTCCTGCTCATGTCCAGTTTCAGTCTGCTCCTGTCTACATTCACCACACCCACTCTGCTCTATCATGTCACACACCTGTTTCCTGCCCTTCTTAAGCCCCATGCTCACTCTCAGACTCTGCCAGATTATCAAACTTATTCAGATAGTTGATGTCCAGCGATCACATCACAGCCTTGTTTGCCTGCCTTGTTTTTACCTCAAGCCTGCCCCTTGAATTCCTTGCCTGTTCCCTGCCTGCTTTGGATTTACCTCTCTGACCATGGTACCGATCTGTTTTCTACTAGTGATGGTGAGATGAAGTTTCATGAAGCACTGAGGCTTTCCATTGAATAGCTCGATCCGACGAGTCATGGTGCTTCATTTACTCTATTGCGCCATCAAGTGGACTATAAATGTAAAACAGGTAGAAGGATTTTAATAACTGGTTTGTGAAGCTTTTTTTTCTGGATTACTCGACACATGCTTCAAAGCCTCGATACAGAAGGTCACATCACTACTTTCTACTATCACGACTGCGTCTCATGGATCTCGTATTGGCTTTGGATCTCTGACCTAGTGTGCCTGACCAGCTAGTTCTACTGGACCTCTCTTTTGGACGCCCCTTCAAACTACATTCTGCACAATCCTGCTTCTCTGCTTCTGTTCACTCTCTGTGAGTGACGTCATTGTCTCCTACTCCCTGAAGGAGCTCCTCCCTCACCTGACTGTGAAGGTTAGTGAATGCCCCTGTAATGCTCAGAACCTTCACAGTAAAACCCAGATAACAATCCCCTGTCTCAAGAGATTGAATCCATCTTTGGACCCAGACCTCCGCCAGCAGCGATCTTATTAATAAATATTTTAAACCATTCCTGTTGTCCGGTGTCATGTGCGAAACCAAAAACACATTCTTGTCAGGACCAGTTTTCTTTAAGTGAGAAACATTTCATGTTCTATCCGGAAGACTCCGTCAGTCTGCGGCCTGCAAACCATGGGCCCTGTTTGCATGTGTTAAAAGCTTCTGAGATTCCAACAGAAGGTTGGCTTGAAACACAGAAGTGAAGGCTACTTATAGGACAGATCTGGTTGGCAGGCTGTAGACAGACCAAGTCATCCGGATGGGAGACAAAACAGTCCACACTTAAAGAAACTGGTTCAGATGACACAATTTAACCTTCTTTTTAAATCTACCTGGATGATTGAGTTTACAACCTTTTTTTTTCCTTCCTTAGATTTTTGTAATGAAACTTCAAAGACAATTTTGGTCTCTTCATGAGATGAATATTAATTTGCATGGTATAGAATTCCCTGTGGTCAACAGATTCTACTTCAGTGACTGGGTTGTGGTTTATGAAAGGGTGAATTTATTAATAATTACCGGTTAGAAAACTGACCAGCTGGTACCCTGCTTTAATGAGTGCAAATTAACAAAAGCGTAGTAAAGTGAGGAATGTCACCTTCCTCCATTCACTTCAGTTACATGCTGGTGTACATGCTACATCAGCTACCAAACTGTAAAGGCGATGGAGAGACAAGACGTACAAGATGGCAGTGACACATCAGGTTGCGTTTATCTGGGCTCCCAACATTACTAACTAAAAACTGCCTTTCATGAGGATATTCTCACCGCCTCTGCATTGGATGTGCCAGGAGTCGACATTGTCGTGTGACAGATTCGGCATAGCTGAAACATGGCATCTAAATTGAAGAAATTTAAGACTACAGGTTCTGTGGTCACTGGGCCTGATGCCGCCTCGGGCCACAGTACTTCTAGAGCTGGGGACTCATCTCCACCCTCTCAGGTTCCAGAGAGTTGGACGTGCCGGCCCTGAAGTCTGACATTCTGTCTTTAATAAAAGCACACATTTTATTGATAAGATCGGAGATGAGGGTTGCCCTCGCGGAGGATCTCGCCTTTATTAAGGGTGAACTTCAAGTGGTGAGAGTGGAGGAGACTAACATCATCATGGCTTTCAGAGCATTAGTTGACCTGGTAGGACTGAGCTTGAAGGATGCTGAAGATGGACTTTCCAGCTGCTCAGACAAAGTTGAAGTTCTGCGTAGCATCATGACAGAACTGAAAAATTAGATAGATTTTTAAAAAATGCAAGCATGTGGAGGGGCATAGGAGAAGGTGCAACATGAGGATCTTAGGCATCCCTGAGACACTGGAGTGAAGCGCCACTGCAGTGGTAGCTAAGCTGCTACTTCTGCAGCTGAACAAGACACCACTGGTCGACCGCTCGCACTGGACGCTGGGTGGGAAGAAGTCAGGTGATAAGCCAAAAGTTATTGTAGCTAAACTGCACTACTACTAAGACTGAGTGGAATATTATGGCATGTGCACACTCTTGGCCCGCTTCACTTCAAGGAATCACCGATCATCACAGTGGATTATGCACTGAGAGTGGCCAGGGCTCGAGCAGCGTTCATGGAGGTGGGGAGGCTTCTTCGTGGTCGGTGAGGGGTTCGCTACGGGCTACTTTTTCCTTCACGGATTTGCATCACACACAGCGAGCTGGACAAAGAGTTTGTGGACCTAAAGCCATGGCCTATGTCAGAACGAATATCATCCCATCTACTCAACAGGCAGAATACTTAATATCTAAATCTAGACAGGGTTACTATGAACATGGTGAAAAGTCTGCTTGCACATCACCTACAGCGACAGTCAGCCAAGCAAATTATTTCAACAATAAATAACGACCAAGGAACCAGATGTTGCGATAATGTTGGAATTAAAACACGTTTTGGTCAATTCTACCAATCATCGTATATGTCTGAGTCATCAGATAGCCTATTGGACTTGGAGGACTGTTTTAAGGATGATTAACTTCCCTCAGTAATTCTTGATCTGATCAAAGATTTGGAGTAAAATTATCTGTAGTTGAGATAAGTTCTACAATCAACGATATGCAAAATGGGAAGTCCCCAGGGCCAGATGGTTTTCCAACTGAGTTTTTAAAGAAATGTTCAAACTTACTCTCACCTTTATTAATGTCTGTGTTTGAAGAGTTACTTGCTACACAAATATGACAACTGTTCATGTGTCAAGCTGTAATCTCAATGTTACTTACAAAAGATAAAGATCCTCTAAACTGCAGCTCATGTTGACCATCTCACTTTTAAATACTGATCCAATAATCCTTGCAAAGGTCACCTGCTCAAGACAGTGAGCAGGTGGTTCCCACAATTATCCCACCTGACCAGACGGGGTTTGCAAATAATTGTCAGGCTTTCTTCAAAATTAGGCAGCTGCGGAGCTGTCCCAAGTTATCATCGTACTGGGGAATAATTAAGCAAAAATGTGGAGACTGTAATGGGGTCCAACTTGGCCCTAAACTTTGAAACCATGTTCTTGGGCAAATGCCCAAACTGTGTAAAGGGATTCTATAAAACATACATATTCGATATAATGTTAATTGCCAGTAAAAAAGCAATCACTCGGAAATGGTTGACCGACAAAACCCCCACATTAGAAGACTGGATAAACATCATCCAAGACATTTGCAAGATGGAGGAACTGACATTCGCATTGAAACTGAAACAATATCGATTTGAAAAATGCTGGACCCCATGGCGGACTTTCATGAACACCAGATTTGGATCTAATGGAAATGAAGTGACACCCACTGCTTCTTAGATATTCTGTTTGGCTTAAACCATTGGTTTAAGGTTATTTGTTAGACGGAGGTACTTATATTTGAAATGAGATTGGAAAAAGACAAATCTGGTTATTGTTGGAAACTTTGGAAGACTTTTTTGAACATCAGATCTGAACACAGAGAGTGAAAATTAGTTGACATCCACTGTTAGGTAGCTACTCAGCATTGTTATAAATCGTTAAAGTCAACTTGTGTTACTTGTGTTTGGTTTTAAAAAAAAGAAAAGGGAACATCAGACACCAGATGTTGAATACGGTAATTACATGAAGATCTAAACTACATAGAATATTACAGTGAACAGAGATTTGTTTTGGAAAAAAAATAAATGCAGATTAATGATGCATGTATTTTTTTTCTGTGATGTTTTCCTCAATAAAAACTTGAATTAAAAAAAATTAGGCAGCTGCTTGGTGTGTTGTGCACTCCCAGTCCACCCGGTTACATCTGTGACAAAGTCATTATCTCACTGAATGCTGAGAAAGCATTGGACTGTGTGGAGTGGGGTTATCTCTTCGAGACTTTAAAACTATTTAATTTTGATCCTAAATTCACATCATAGGTGAAGATGATATATAATCCCAAATGTCGGCAGTACACACTAACTGGAACATATCCAGCTGCTTTGAATTGCAACGAGGTACGAGACGGGGGTACTCGCTCTCAC
>JBBPBX010005215.1:0-13816 GCA_038048925.1 Garcialebias charrua | reverse complement strand
ATAATAATAATAATAATAATAATAATAATGTCCTTTTTTGTCATCTGTGTATGTTTCCCATACACAGACGAAATTCGTCTCTGCATTTAACCCAACCACCACCAGGTGGTGCAGTGAGCAGCCATAGAAAGCGCCCGGGGAGCTGGAGAATTAGGTGTGCACTCATAGACACCCCAAGGTGTGTAGTGGCCGGGGCGCGAACCCGCGTCCTTCGGGTCCCAAGTCGGAAGCCCTGCCACTACACCATCTTCCTTTATCACAATATGCTAATTTTTGAGAAGGACCTGTATAAAGGCCACTATGATTTAAAGACTAGCCTTCAATTATCAGATTTGTTTCCAAAGCCTTCCACACATCCTCTGTTGGATAAAGATCGGGACATTTTAAAGTTTAATTCAACAACTTACACCATCATTTTCTTTAAGTATTTGCACTACATTAGGTAAGTCCACCATACCAAATGTGCTGGTGTAATGTCTTGGTGTAAAGTCTCCTTCTCCATCCTATAGACCACCTATTCTAAAACTTGCTTGTGTGTTGGAGGAGGTATAAATAATAAATAAGGGTCTGCTTGGGCACCATTTGGTCACTCTTAACAGAACAACTTTCATTTTGTCCTAATTTTGGCAAACTGCAAACACCTGACATGCTCTGCCAGGCATTTAGCCTTCAACTTCATTCTTATTGTAGTCATTTTTTTTTCTTAGCTTGCTCAATTTTTCTAAATCAAAGGCTGATAGATTTACATGTTGTTTGATATTCCAGCTGTAAAAGATGATGACAATCATCTGTTTGTGCGCGTAAGGTGCAGAAAAGCTTAATGAAGGCTGGAGTTCAGAGGTTCTGTCTGATCTTCAGTCAGCTTCAACTTTACCAGCTCCCAGGACTCTTGTCGCGTACACGCATCTCCTTTCAGGCGCCTGCCTCGCTCATATGGTACGCATTTAACCTACTGGTACAATAAAAAAGAAAAGCAGCATTAAGGATTGAGAGAATGTTTATGTTTGCATTTGTCTCCAGAATCGCCCTCAGATGGCACTGCAATGTTACAGAATGGCACTGGAGACAGACTCTCGTTGTGTTTGTGCTCTCTACCGGAGCATACTCATCTACAGGCAGCTGAAAAACTCACAGGCTGAGATAAGAACTCTCCGTATTCTGCACTCAGTGAGTAACAAATCCATCCAATAATTTATAGACAAAGAACGTGATTGTTGGCAAATAAATTTAAAATGATTTGTGGGTGCAGATGAAATCATCTTGTTGTAAGTAAAAATAGTTTATTTGTGTATATGTATGGTAATTTTCAATAAAACAGCTCAATAGATAAACAGAAGTATTTTTTTAAATCCCTGACACATTCAGTGAGTTGCTAGTCTGGATATTCAAGCACTAATCATCTGTTCCACAGATTTTATTGTTGTGCTCCTCAGAGCCTGCTGTGGCTGGAGCCAGTCTTCTGTCTTCGTCCTTATTTCTCCGCAGCCAATCACTGAGCAGCCTCCTCTCAGTCCCGTCTGCCCTCAGTGTCCTTCACAGTCTGGCCCTCAAATGTGTGCTCTTTGGCAGGTAAGAAGAGTACAGTAGCTGTAAATCTATTTAACCAGCACTTTGAGTCTAAAGTCAAACATGTAGAACAGAACAGTAGAAATGTGTGTGTGTGTGTGTGTTTTCTGTAGAGTGCCAGAGGGTGTGGAGCATTATTTGGACTTGCTGGCTACTCTTCACTCAGAAGATCAACTGAGAATAGGAGCAAAAACAATGACAGACACACAAGTATTCTTACTTATAAATGAAATAATCTGGACAAGAATATTTTGGAATATGTTCTATGACGTGTTTACTGTATGCTGCGTCAGGTGCACGCTGAGGTCTCCACCTTCCCAAAATTACCCTGTCTCTACCTGGAGGCTGGAGCTGCTTTGCTCATGGCCCAACGACCTGCAGACTGCATGGCCCTCTGCAATGAAGTCATCAGCACGACACAGGATCTGCTTCCACAACAAGTTGTGTTGGAAGTGTCAGAGGAGGTGGATGTGGCTGCGATGGAAGATGTGAAAGACAAGGGAGAGGATGCATTGATGATGGTTCTCTGGACAGCAGCTGCTTACCTCCTCCAGGGTCACTGCTACTCTCACATGAAGGACTGGAAAAAAACTGTGACCCATTACACAAGGTGATCAGCAAATAATGGTTTTAATCAGATCGTTATTTTTATTTATTTTTATAGATTTTCAACTAAACATACATCATTATTCCAGGTGTATCAATTTGTTGGTCAAGGTGCACTGCAAAAAGAGAGGTGAGTGTTTATCTAAAAATAAATGTTTTTATAGCCCCTTGATCTTCTGTTTGTTAATTTCATGGTCAGTTGCAGGTTTCCAAACGCAGATCCCCAGTGCAGATACAGATGTCCAGCAAGGAATACGTTTTTGCATCCTCCAAAGGCTTAAAGGACTTTCATTAGCTGGTAGAGGTATTGGTTTCATCCAGATGGACCGGCTGAAAGAGGCCCTCAGAGACCTGCAGCACAGCCTGCAGGCCCTGCCAGGTACACACACGCACCACAAGTGCAAAATTGTGATCTTTTAGACATGAAAAATATTTGATATGGCCCATTTTTTGCACAATGTTAACGTTATGTACAATAAACTGTCACCTAAAGTACAGTACAATTTTTTTTCATACTTTTTGGCAACATTAAGTATTTGCTGAGGCTTTTTTTAAAAAAATTATGTATTCAGGTTAAAAAAATAATGCAAAAGGTTGAGAACAAGTGTAGATTTCAGACTGCTAAGATGTGAAATCAATATTTGTGGATTTGATTGTTGCTAAGGTGTCCGTGTCTGTCAGTATTTGACACATTTATCCTGTAACGGATGTGCCTAAAATGTGGATTATGTGCTGGCTACAAGTGTGCTGCTATAAACTTGAAGCAAAGAGTTGGTCTCTTTTACTTGTGATTGACACGAGGACAAAAAGTAACTGATGAACACAATATGCTTTTATTTTTCTTTCTTTGCCCTGATACTTCAGATACATGTGAGCAAAACCTTGGAAATTGTTGTGTGTAAAAAGAGGCCCTTTACACAGTTGACACATTTGCTTTGACATATGAGCCACAAAATGTTATTAACACATTTGTGGTATGTGACCAAAGTGTGTATGTGGTTTATTTGTGTAGTTTTTTTGTTGGTGATCATGCTGTGTGCTCTGTCACAGAGGGTGTGTGCGCAGGGCTGTGGTGTGGTGAGGTGCTGTGGAGGCTCGACAGGAGGCGCGAAGCAGCAGCTTGTTGGAAAAAAACCTGGGACCTTCCCACGCAATCCTTAACAGAGTAAAAAAAAACTTGTCATCTCTCCATTTGTTGTTTGAGTGTTGAGTATCTTACGTGAAACATAAGCACTACACGGTTAAGTTTAAAAGTAACATTATTTTTTGCTGGTACTGTATTCAACTAGGCTAAAATCTGATGAGATTATGGAAGTTGAAATACATCTGAAATGCTTTCTGACACCTAAAAAAAACTTTAAGTTAGATTTGAACAAAATAAAACAATTTTATTTTAAGACTACGTAATTGAGGAAAATTTTTTTGAATTTTGAGAACAAGTACCGTAAGTTAAATCACTTCCGTTTACATGTTAATTATTCAGATGCATCTAAAAAAGTAGAATGAAAAACGTTCTTTTTTTTTTTGTCAGTCATTTCATAAAGTGAAACTTATCTATTACCGGTACATAGAAGATGGTGTAGTGGTTAGGGCGTTTGACTTGGGACCCGAAGGACGCGGGTTCGCGTCCCGGCCACTACACATCTTGGGGTGTCTATGAGTGCACACCTATTTCTCCAGCTCCCCGAGCGCCTTCTATGGCTGCTCACTGCACCGCCTGGTAGGTGGTTGGGTTAAATGCAGAGACGAATTTCGTCTGTGTATGGGAAACATACGCAGATGACAAGCTTAGACAATTATTATTATTATTATTACACATACGTAGAGTGAACTATTTCAAGCCTTTATTTCTTGTCATTTTGATGATTTTGACTTAAAAGAAACAACATTGTATTAGTTAGAAAATTAGAAAGAGTTAGTCATTTTGTACTGTTGGTGGAAGTTTATTATTGTTTAATCTGATTAGAAAGAGTAAGTCATTTTGTACTGTTGGTGGAAGATTATTATTGTTTAATCTGATTGTTTGAAAAAAGGGGCAGATATAATAAGATTTATTCTTCTTTCTGCTACCTTTCATTTTTTTATATTTTGTACATTATCATTTATGGGATTGTCTTGTATTGTGTTTCTTTTGTAAAAAAAAAAAGAACAAATTTAATAAACATAAACATTCAGTACAGTATTCAGAAAATTAGAATATTGTGAAGAGGTTCAATATTGTAAACCCCTGGTGTCTCACCCTAATCAGCTGATTAACTCCTAGACATGAGCTACAAATGTTTCATTCCTCAAGTCGAGCCACTCCTGAACCAGAGACAACATCAGAAGTGTCTTACCTGCTGAGGAGACAAAGAACTGGACTGTTGCTCAGTGGTCCAATGTCCTCTTTTCAGATTAAAGTAAAATTTCATGTCATTTAGAAATCAAGGTTCCAGAGTTTGGAGTAAGAGTGGAGAGTCCCAGAATCCACATTGTTTGAAGTCCAGGGTGAAGTTTCCACAGTCAGTGATGGTTTGGGTCCATGTCTACTGGTGTTGGTCCACTGTGTTTTCTGAAGTCCACCGTCAACGCAGCATCTACCAGAACATTTTAGAGACTTCATGCTTCCTTCTGCTGATGAGCTTTATGGAGATGCTGATTTAATTTTTCACCAGGACTTGGCTCCTGCCCACACTGACAAATGTACCAAAAGCTGGATATGGAATATTCAATTTTTTTGAGACACTGAGTAAAAAAAAAAAAAACTGTAAGCCATACTCATCAAAATCACAAAAAGTAAAGGCTTAAAATGTTTGACTCTGTAATGAATCTATGTAATTTATGAGTTTCACTTTCTGATTCTGAAGTGACCGAAAGGAACCAGAACTTTTCTTAAGATTTTCTAATCTTTTGAGATGCACTTGTATTGCTGCTAACTGTTGCCTTTTATGTTGCAGGACTCTTCCTTTGTATGCACAAGAACCTCACACTGGACCTTTGTTGGATTCTACTGAACTGCGCCACAGATTACATGATTTCTAGTCAGCATGGAGACAAATGTCCTCATCGCCTCATAAACAAAAAAGGGTTTTCATCGGTCTGTCAAATAAAACCCACAACTCACAAATTTGAATAATTTGGAGAGGTAAAATAAAGAAATTATGGCATGACATGATCAAAAATTCTTGCACCTAAGACTAACTGTCCACCTGGCCTGTAATGGAAACTGCTGCCATATTTTTTTCATTCATTCATTCAACCTTTATTTATACAGGCTAGCCTCTTTATTTTAGTTATGCAGTTCATTATTAAAGAAGGTAAACAGAACATACATTTTTGCAAGGTACTACCGGTATACATTTTATTGTTAAAAATTATTTGTTTCATGGATTGTTTAACACTTGTCTTTTCATGTACGTGCTCATGTCTTCTCATGTACTTCTTATTTACTATAGGTCTCTTTTGAAAATGAGTCCTTGTTACTCAATGAGACCAAACTGTATAAATAAAGGTTGAATTAATGCATCTAGACTACCGTACCTAGTCAGAATTTTCATCGCATTGCAGTGAAATCCAGAAAACAGAAAAAAAATTGTTTCTAAATTGGGTAAGCTGCCAGCATTACAGGTACTCACTTTCAAGATTTTTTCTTCATCTGCTGCCTTTCATTTTATATATTTTTTTTTTTGTTTTTCTTATTATATATATGTTAATTGTTTTGTATTTTATTATAAAATGAAAAAACAAATAAACTAAACTTGATGACCAAAGCAAATTTTATATTTTTAAACGCGGTGCACGTTAACTGGATGGTAATAAGCCAATAGGAGCCAACAAGAGACAAGTTGATGTCCCCCCACTTTGTAACTGGCTAATCTGACATGGTAACGAAAGAGACGGCAGTTTTGATTGGCTGTCGAATTTTGAGGGCCGACATCAGCCAATCAAAATTCAGGATACATGTTGGTCATGGTTTACGTAAAGAAGGAAGGAACGGAAACGACTGCACTATTTCTTCGTTTGAGATCACAGAACGTTCAGTAACGAGAACTAGTCAAGCGTCGTCGATATCTAGCTAAAATTAATTTATTTTATTTCAATCCAGGAGGACGACCATGGCATCGGGAGGGGAGTAAGTAAACACTTTAGAATTAGGAAAACATTTTGGAACAATAGCTACGAACCAATAGCCTTTAAATGCTCCACGTTAGCTCAATGCATTTAGTTTACGGTACCAAGTTAGCTCAAACGCTAGCAGTGGAGCTAATGGGGGTCAGCGACTTAAACCGCAACACAAATTTTGTAAGTTTATTCTGATAGATTAACAAAATAACCACACAGTCATCCTGAGCTTTTTAACGGTAATGCGTTATTGACTACAAACCGTCGTCGTCAATCGTTCTTGACTTGAATGCTAACATTAGCTTAGCAACAACAGCGGCAAGGCCATCCACCGTTACGCAGACAAATTGGCCCATCTTCCAGTACTTGACCTGCTTTTGGAACTAGTATCAAACATAAAATGGCATGAATATTCAACATGCTGCAATATTTTCACTGACATGTTGAGTTTATTAGATTGAACGATGTTGCGGTTACAATCATGACGAGCTAGCTGTCTAGCTACACTACACGGTGCACCATTAGCAGGCTAGTAGCGTTGAGACATTTTAAATGATTCAGTCTACCACAATCTTATCTCCTAGCTTAAAAATCATGGAATCAAACCTCTCTCGAATATACGCTAAAAAGTTAAACATGTCATGCTAGGGCTGTAATGTGAATACTTGGAAGAGGGACCTTGCTAGCCAACAAAAGTTTTTTTTTTTTTTTTTTTGCTGTGTCATCTGAGTTCCTTTGCTCGGCAGCCGGTTAGCTCAACGCTAACATTAGCATGTTTTCACCGTGAAACGGAAACTATGTACAGTAAACGGTTTCCTGAGTTTTCTTGAAACGTGTTAAAACTTAATTCGTTACTCGCTGATGGTATTTCACTTTGTAAATGTTTGTAAACGCGTTCTGTCATTACGTTTCGTGACGGTTTGGTTCTCGTGTTGCGTAAACGACCTGTTTGCATGCGTTAGTACAAACATTACAAATTGTACAGTACACATTGTAGTACCTTGAATTAATAATTATCTTTAGGAAACTTTTTATATTTAGATAACTAAGTACGTACCTTTTGGAACATATGATAACAGAAATACATCTATTTAAAGCATAATAACCAAGAGCCCCTCAAAATACCCAAGACTGTACAAAATAAACATGAGATTTCATGAAGCCAAATACATGTACAGTATTTTGTTTCTGATATACAGTATAGCAAACATTGCACATTTAGACAGTTGTCAGTGTTTGAGTGTCACGTCAGTGTTTGAGTGTCACACAGACTCCGCTATCTTATTTTTTCTAAATGAGCTTAAAAAAGAAGCTAAAAAAAAATCTTGCTTTGCTTAAGCATTTATTTTGCACTTGTGCAAAATATGTATTAAACATTTCATGTAAATATTCAAAATGATTTAAATAAAGCTTGACTTTCAGAATAACCTGTCAATTACTCTACTGGTGTCTTTGAGTTTTTATTTTTTAGCCCTGTTAAGTAAAGGTAAATTGGTCTTTTTGTAAATGGTTATTAAACTACTGTAACTGGTTGCTCTAGTATACAATGCGTTTTTAACTTGTGTAATTTGTATGGGTAAAAAAGAATTCAAGTATAAAGCAAATTCACTGTTGTAACAAAAAATGTATGCCGGTAAACATAAAAATACACAAGTTTAATTTGGTATATGATATGATAGTGTTCATCATAGAAGATTGCACCTAAAAAGGTAAAGTAGATTACAAGAGTAGAGAGGTGACTCAAGCTGATGGGTGGTAATAAAATTACGTTATCTTTACACATTTGTTCTGTTTCTCATCACAGATCCAAAAATGATGATTTAGCAACCGCAATTCTGAAACAAAAGAGCAGACCCAACAGACTGGTTGTTGATGAATCCATTAATGAAGACAACAGTGTGGTCTCACTTTCTCAGGTAAACATTTTACAACCTTTATTTAGGCCTAACTTTTCCCTCAAGGGATCAATAAAATAGGTTCATTTTTCGTTCCAACAAGCCACATGATTTGGTGAGATGATGAATAGCAATGCAGTGAGTTTAAAATTGCTTTCTGTGTATTATAAGGCCAAGATGGATGAGCTGCAGCTCTTTCGTGGAGACACGGTGCTAATGAAAGGGAAAAAGAGGGGGGAGACCGTATGCATCGTTCTTTCTGACGACAGCTGTTCTGATGAAAAGGTTCGCATGACCAGGGTGGTCCGAAACAATCTGAGGGTTCGTCTAGGAGATGTCATCAGGTGAGTGACAGCAGATTGTTGTACGTTATGTGTACCCATTTAAATGCTATACAATAGTAAGTGTAATGTCTCCTTTAGCATTCAGCCATGTCCTGATGTGAAGCACGGAAAGAGGATTCATGTCCTCCCATTAGATGACACCGTAGAAGGAATTACTGGCAACCTTTTTGAGGTCTACCTGAAGCCATACTTCTTGGAGGCTTACAGACCAATCCGTAAAGGTAAGAGATGCTGTCTGTTGTCTAAACAATTCATTGTATTACTTTGGATTGCCTTGTTGTACTAAAAGTTTTGTTTACTTTTTTGAAGGGGATATTTTCCTGGTCAGGGGAGGCATGCGTGCTGTCGAGTTCAAGGTGGTGGAGACAGATCCCTCCCCCTACTGCATTGTTGCTCCTGACACAGTTATTCACTCAGAGGGTGAGCCAATCAGAAGAGAGGTGTGTATCAACCTATGCTGTTCTGCATGAACTTTACATTACATTTGTCAAAAAAGTGCAAATGTGACCATGTTGTGTTTTTAATATGCAGGATGAGGAAAAGGCCCTAAATGAGGTGGGCTACGATGACATTGGAGGAGTCAGGAAGCAGTTGGCTCAGATTAAAGAGATGGTGGAGCTGCCTCTCAGACATCCTTCACTGTTTAAGGCCATAGGAGTCAAGGTGAGGGTTAGGGTTAGGTGAGACACTGGTCTTAAATAGGGTGGGAAAATAGCACTCGTGGTTTTTTTTTTGTTTTTTTTTTCTTCCCTCTCACTCTGGAGTTTTAAAATTATTCATTTGTAATATTCAGCAAAAAAAATTTAAAGGAAAAAAATTGTCAAAAGTAAACTTGGAACCTCAGATACATCTATCATTGAGACTGTTAAAGGGGTTGTACTGTAATTACAGAACTGTATATACATGACTAATTTCAGAAAAATTTAGTTTTATTTTAAATTTTTATTGGCATAGTCATTTTAGTTTTGATTTATGGATCTGCCTTTTCATCTCTTAAGGGAGATTCACTATAAAAGTTTCGTATCGAATATCTATTTTTTTTTTCTTCTTCGAAATGTCCCAAAATTATTTAAAAAAATATATAATTTTTTAGCCTCCACGTGGAATACTTCTATATGGACCCCCTGGAACTGGAAAGACTTTGATTGCCAGAGCTGTGGCCAATGAAACAGGAGCTTTCTTCTTCCTAATTAATGGTAACAGATCTTTTTTATTTTTTACTTGGCTCTTCTTTGTTTGAGGCTGATGGTCATAATGTATTAGCCTTTTTTGAATTTTGAATGTTCATCTGCATTTCAGGCCCTGAGATTATGAGTAAACTGGCAGGTGAGAGTGAGAGTAATCTGAGAAAAGCCTTTGAGGAAGCTGAGAAGAATGCTCCTGCTATAATATTTATTGATGAACTTGATGCAATTGCGCCAAAGAGGGAGAAGGTGAGTACAAAAAAAATTAAATAATATATACAGTATATATGTATGTATATGTATATGACTTTTTATTTTCAAGTCATCTTTTATCCTTTCTGTAAATTGAAGTGTTTCCCCTACCATTATATTATATAAGCAAGATGCACCACCCTGTCAACAGAACCATTTCCCCTACCATTATACTGTATAAGCAAGGTGCACCACCCTGTCAACAGAACCGAGCAGCCTGCCTACCAAACTGACTGCTAAGCTAGCTAAAAGGCTAGGTAGCGCTCTGCTTCCCTTGTGTCATTCCCCATCTGTTATGGAAGCACGATCTGTAGTGTTGCTCAGTTGCGCATACGCTAAAAGGAATACTTCGGGTTGCACGGATCGCCATTGAATATGCTAGATTAAGGAAAATATGCTAGTACTGTATAATTCTGTTGATGAATAAAAACTGTCTTAATTTACTTAGAAAATGCTCTATCTTCGCTGATTTTCATGTTGCTAATTTACGCCACTCGTATTTCCGTCAAAATCATTGACATATTTACGTCATGGTTAAAATGATATGCAGCTTCACCACTGAGCGGTGCTGTTTCTCCATGGAAATGATTCATTCTGGATCTTGCAGGGTTTTTCTCATTCCGCACAGGCTGGGGTCGGGTCTAATGCGTCGCATATCATCTTAACCAATGATTTGTGACGGAAATACGAGTGACATAAATTAGCTACCGTACATGAAGATCGGTGTAGATGGAGCACATACTTTTCTACGTAAATTAAGACACTTTTTATTAATAAACAGCGATCGGTGCGACCTGGAAGTACACTACAGCTCGTGCTTCCGTAACAGATAGGGGAATGACACCTCGCGCTGAGCCTTCTCTCCCCCGTGCTCAAAAACTGTCTGTAGTAGAACAGACATGTCTAGGTCTCCACCAACTGCCCCATCCCTAACAAAAATAAACAGATGAGCACCCTGCCAATGCAAGTAATGTAGGGGAAACACTGGCAGTTATTTAAATGTTTTGTTATTCTAATAGTTTAATTAGGACAAAGTCCAGATTAAATATGACTTGTAATTTTTGCATTATGTTTGTCAGACTCATGGAGAGGTGGAAAGGCGCATCGTCTCTCAGCTGCTGACTCTCATGGATGGCTTAAAACAGAGAGCTCATGTTATAGTCATGGCTGCCACGAATCGACCCAATAGCATCGATCCGGCTCTCCGAAGATTTGGTAAATAGTCTATTTTTATAGTAGTATTTTTGTTTTTTGTTTTTATGACACACATGGAGTTGCCTCGAGTTTTTAGAACTCACACGGGTTTATGTGCATTATGCACAGGATATTCTATTAGACACCCCCCCCCCCCTAACTGTTGGCCTTTTTTCACCCCCAAGTTGTCACCAATAGCTTTAAAGATCCACTGACATGATTTTTTGACTATTCATAAAATTGCTCAAAATATATATATTTTATCATTTAAATATGTTCGTTTTTGCAAACAAAATGATAAATCACTTTAATTTTGCTTTAAAAGTGATTTTGAACTTCAAGCCGTGTTTAATCATGGGAAATCCCATTACACCCGAACGCACCATCTGTGACGTGTGCAGAGAGCTCTGGGCTTGTCAGAGTGCGCGCGTGTGAGCAGCTCCTCATGAAAGTAAGTCTGATACAGCATCAGACCTAAATTAGATCCTGTTGTTTCTTGTTCCATCACCCAAACTATTTTCTGCTTCCCAAAATGAAGACAAATAACTCAAATCTTCACTTGGATTGTTAAATTCATGTGGTTTTAAATTGTCCGCTATTAAAGAGACTGCCTCTCACTCTGCACACTACGTCACAGATGGTGCGTTCGGGTGTAATGGGATTTCCCATGATTAAACACGGCTTGAAGTTCAAAATCACTTTTAAAGCAAAATTAAAGTGATTTATCATTTTGTTTTCAAAAACGATCATATTTAAATGATAAAATATATACCGGTATATTTTGAGCAATTTTGTGAATGGTAAAAAAATCATGCCAGTGGATCTTTAAGTTGCACTCTTGCACCTTTTTAGATACATTTTGTCATTCTAGGCACCTTTCTAACTCCTTTATTTCATATACTTTTAAAGGGTTTTGCTTTCTAAGTGCAGTACTTACAGGTAGTTAAAAAAAAATAAACCACTGACTCATCTTTTTGTTGGCTCTGCAGTTCTGAGCTTGCAGGGTCGGTTGCTTTCATTTACAGTTCTACAAACTTAAGATATGATTGATTGTTTCTGACAGCTTTCATGGAGTGCCTGAAGTGTATTATGCCTAGACATCAAATACACATACTGTATTTGGTTAAACAATGTAAGATGTATTATCTGAAATCCTCTGCAACATCATTAGAGTGGAGGTGGAGTTCCTGCAGATGGTTTATTTTTTAACTGTATTAAGTTTTATCTTTATATATCACTTTAAAACTAATAATCTGTTCAAACCTGTACCATATTAGGACGTTTTGACAGAGAAGTGGACATTGGCATCCCCGATGCAACGGGCAGGTTGGAGATTCTGCAGATTCACACCAAGAACATGAAGCTGGCTGATGATGTGGACTTGGAGCAGGTTTTGGCACATTTCTCTTCTTGTAGTCAAGTGGCATCTAGAACACTTACTTTTAGAAAGAGATGGTTATGCATTTTAATACTGTACACCAAAACTAGATTAAAAATTCCATTTAAAAACACCTTCAATTTAATTAGAGCTTTATGTACTTTATTTTTGTTTGTCTCTTTTTTTGATTTTGTCTCAGGTTGCTAATGAGACCCATGGGCATGTGGGTGCAGATCTGGCAGCTCTCTGCTCTGAGGCTGCTCTGCAGGCCATTAGGAAGAAGATGGATCTGATTGACCTTGAGGATGAGACCATTGATGCTGAAGTCATGAACTCTCTTGCTGTTACCATGGATGACTTCAAGGTAAATTGGTAATGTGATCCTTATGAAAGACTGAGAGAGTAAATTCAAGTTATTTATTCATGATGCACTTTTTTAAAACAAGTTTCATTGAGCAGAGTGCTGTATAAAAAGTAACGTAACTTGAATACAGTTAAAATACAACAAATAATAAACTACACAAGTCTAAATTAAAACTTACTCTGACAACTGAGCTGAATTGATCTGTTGCTCAAATTTAAAGGGTTGTTAAAAAAACATGTTTTCCCCTTACAAGTAGTAGTAATAATCAGATGGTTCAGTAGCACTGGCTAGGGCTGGGCGATATCTTGATATTTTAAAAACGAGATGATTTCAAATGTGATATAAAATGAAACTATATCGATATAAAACGAAACGGAAGTCCCTCGCTACTATTAACGGTTCGTTTGTAGCAAATTTGCTATATCACGGTGTTTCAAAATAAGATTGGACATGGCACAATTGGCTGATTGATGGATGAGCTGTAGATTGTTTATTTAAAATAAATTACTTGATTTTTCACCTTGTGTGCAGCTCACAAGTGCAGGGGAAAGCTCTCCTGCAGCTGATCAGTTGATTTCCTTCTCTGCTGCACATATTTCTCCTGCTGCGTCGGCTTTGTGAAGAGTTAACCCTTTGCTGTCCAGATGCACTGATGGACTTTTATCTTCCAACTTAAAATTCAAAGCATCTCGCATCATAAAATCGTCATGATCACAAAATATAAGTGTTAAAAACGTAGTTATTTTTAATCATTTTAGAACTTCTATGTTCAGTTGTTGAAGTGCATGATCAAGAAGTAAATTTCTGCTCTGTGCTACAGAGCTGTGTGAAGTTGTGCAACATCCCTTTGATGTCCTGCTGCACTTCACTTATCTACAATTTAAAATTAAAAACTGTAACACTTTAAATAAACCATCCATGCTGCATGGATT
>JBBPBX010005214.1:61480-72964 GCA_038048925.1 Garcialebias charrua | reverse complement strand
CATCCGATCTGAACCAGATTTATTGTGCATCAGTGAGACCTTGTGGACACATTGATATTGTGGTTTAACATATGACTCCAGAGCGCCCCCTAGATTATTCAAACTGTTATATCTCAGTGAGACATCATCCGATCTGAACCAGATTTATTGTGCATCATCAGTGAGCCCTTGTGGACACATTGATATGGTGGGCTAACATTTGACTCAAGTGCGCCCCCTACATTATTTCTATAGTTATATCTCAGTGATACATCATCCGATCTGAACCAGATTTATTGTGCATCATCAGTGAGACCTTGTGGACACATTGATATTGTGGTTTAACATATGACTCCAGAGCGCCCCCTAGATTATTCAAACTGTTATATCTCAGTGATACATCATCCGATCTGAACCAGATTTATTGTGCATCATCAGTGAGCCCTTGTGGACACATTGATATGGTGGGCTAACATTTGACTCAAGTGCGCCCCCTACATTATTTCTATAGTTATATCTCAGTGATACATCATCCGATCTGAACCAGATTTATTGTGCATCATCAGTGAGACCTTGTGGACACATTGATATTGTGTCCACAATTGATACTGTCTGAGATGTTTTAACATTGTTTTATTGTATTCATAATTTATTATTTTAGTACTGTTTTTAGTCCCTTCCATTTTATGATTGTATTGTATTTTGTGATTGTGTGTACAGCACTTTGGTCCTGTTGGGTGCATAAAGTGCTCTATAAATAAAGTTGGTATGGTATGGTATGGTTTAACATGTGACTCCAGAGCGCCCCCTACATTATTCAAACCGTTATATCTCAGTGATACATCATCCGATCTGAACCAGATTTATTGTGCATCGTCGGTGAGACCTTGTGGACACATTGATCTTATGGTTTAACATATGACTCTAGAGCGCCCCCTAGATTATTCAAACTGTTATATCTCAGTGATACATAATCCGATCTGAACCAGATTTATTGTGCATCATCAGTGAACCCTTGTGGACACATTGATATGGTGGGCTAAAATTTGACTCAAGTGCGCCCCCTACATTATTTCTATAGTTATATCTCAGTGATACATCATCCGATCTGAACCAGATTTATTGTGCATCATCAGTGAGACCTTGTGGACACATTGACATTGTGGTTTAACATATGACTCCAGAGCGCCCCCTAGATTATTCAAACTGTTATATCTCAGTGAGACATCATCCGATCTGAACCAGATTTATTGTGCATCATCAGTGAGCCTTTGTGGACACATTGATATGGTGGGCTAACATTTGACTCAAGTGCGCCCCCTATATATTTCTTTAGTTATATCTTAGTGATACATCATCCAATCTGAACCAGATTTATTGTGCTTGTGCACCCCTGGTGCGGGGTGGACACAAGAGACTTCAAAATGGCGACCGAGCGAACGAGCTGGAGCTCGCGCGGTCGCCTCAATAAGGCCGGAGCGGCGCTAAGCTGCGAGGGCCTCAATGTTGCTTGCAGCTTTAATTAATAGTGTTATTATTTATCTCCTGACTTTTGTGCTGTGAAGAACCCAGAGAGGGTTATTTGATTGTGCTTTCTGGAAAACAATAAATTTTTATATTTAGGCACTCCTGTCTCCTGCAATCATCACACTTTTTCCTGTTACAAACTGACTCCGGCCCCCCACCAGAGAAGGGAAAAGTTATGTGGCCCTCACAGGAAAAAGTTTGGGGACCCCTGCTCCAGACCATACAATATAGCTGGTCTCATCACTGTCTTGTAAACTTTTCCTTTGACCTTTGCTGACACCTTTTTGTCACAAATCACTCCTGAAACTTTTCTCCATCCACTCCATCCTGCCTGGACTCTCTTTTTCCACTTCTTTTCCACATTTCCCATTTTCCTGGACAGTGGACCCCAAGTACTTGAAGTCCTGCACCTTTGTGACCTCTGCTCTGCTCCTTGTAGCCTCACTGTTCCACTGGCCTCCCTCTCATTCACACACGTGTACTCTGTCTTACTACTTCTTTTTAATGAATGAATAAATGGATTAAACAAAATATTAAATAGCTTTACATCTGCTAAGTTCTTGGCATAAATCAACACAGACATGTTCCTGATTTTAGTATTTTACAGTACATTGTTTTATAATGTAGCTGTTTGTTTTTTTAACACCGTTTTCTTGTGATTTTTAATTAATATGCTTTTTTATGATTGTTGGCTGCAAATATCAAGCTGTGAAATCCTTCATTTTCTACAGCTGATTAGCCTGGCCCTCGCCTTCCTGCACAGCTCCGCTCAATTCTCATTTCCCTTCACTGCACAGTCTGGGACTGCACCCACCCACAAGGATTTCTCCGGTAGATTTTTGTTCGGACCAATCAGAGAGCAGAAGGCGGAGTTTTGAACGACGTCGACTGACGTCGTCATTCAAAATGGCTGCCGCCACGAAGGAATTTTCAATAAAACAAGGTAAAAAACTATTATTTCTCTGCTGAGAAAAAATATATTTCATAGCTGACGTTATATCAGAAGTGTTCCTGAGCAATCAGAGAGCAGAAGGCGGAGTTTTGAACGATGTCGACTGACGTCGTCATTCAAAATGGCTGCCGCCACGAACGAATTTTCATCAAAACAAGGTAAAAAACTATTATTTCTCTGCTGAGAAAAAATATATTTCACCGCTGACGTTATATCAGAAGTGTTCCTGAGCTTAACAGTTCCTAAATCAATTCACGAAATGGTCAAATCTGCTGGATATTAAATAGTTTCGGTTTGATATTTTCCAAACAGCCTCGGGTGCGCTACGAAAATAAATGATAAAAAATCGAATTTTATCTCAAATGTTTCATCTAGGCCAACAGTCAGTAAATTAAAGACATATAATTACACACTGGTGGCAGAAAAAATATCCACCGAGTGGTTTCTGAGCAATTTATCTGAATAGCCTGGACCTCACCAGACTAAACTAACAAAACTCTGCCTCCTGTTCTCTGATTGGTCCATTCAAAAATCTCCAGGAGAAATCGTTGTCTATGGCAGAGATGCCAGACCCTAGTCCAAAGCGAAGTGAAGGACAAGGGTCTGGTTTAAACCAGGCTAACAGCTGATAGCTGTTGGTCATTAATTATGATGAAGTTTAACAACTTATCTGTGAACATTTGAGCTCCGTGGCTTCAGCGGTGTGTTTTTATTGTTCAATCCTGGGCGGGCGTTCTGATTTCGTTCAGCCGCTCTCAGCCTGTCCCTCCTACGAGACGGTCAGACAGCGGGTCAGACTGGACGCAGCTAGCCGCGGTCGGTCTCCCTGTTTCGGTTCAGCGAGAGTGGCGTCCCGTTGAAGCCCCGGAGCATAATAGCCAATGTAAAACTAACCTGACAGCGGTTTAATGTGGCGCTATGGCTCTACAGACATTGCACGTTGCTGTCTTGCAGTGTTTAGTGTAAAATACTTCCACACAGCGGACATGTTACGATGAAAAGTTGGCTTAGCTGTTAGCTAAAGTGCTACTCACTCAATCTACACGCTGTAGCTGGCTGTAAACTGAAAGGGATTTCCTGAATGTGAGGCAGGTCTTGATGTCTATGCGCAGCATTATTACTCTGGGTTCATGAGACACGACTCCGGATTGGATTGGCCTCATCCCTACTACCGTACTACTGTTGCATTGTGGGGAATGTAGTGTTGGTACGTGACCGGAGGGCTTATTAAACTAAACCTGGGTTCATGATTCCTCATGAACCCGGAGGGCTTATTATGTTGTATTATGTTGCGGGAGAATTAGATCCTGCAGTTATTTTCTCCTCACCGCGCACCTCCGCCCTCTTCATTTCAAATTTAATACATGTAGAGATTTTGAGGCTCGGGTGTGCTGAAACATTTTTACATTTCTGTTGTTCAGAACCACCTGGGACTCAATTTTATTATACACCTTAGACATTCACTCATAACATCCTCATGACATTCACATATAGGAACTTCGGGTGGGCACTGTGGCTATGGGTGGTGGGACGACACTACTCTCACCTCCTGTGCCTGTGCTCGCTTCCAATAATGCGTTTAGACAGTAAGGGCTTGGGTTAGAGTTGGGGTGGAGGGGAAACTAGCATTATGCCAGCCTCTGCTCCTTCTTATTTCCCTTTTTTTTATTGCACTTTACAACAACACGCATCAACAGCACATCTGGGGGCGGGGGTGTATATGTCAGGATCTAATATTATTTATTTATTTATTTTCTTTTATTACCCCTTGGTTCCCTGGCTGCCATTCTGGGGGTGGGGTCCGGTAGAGAGGAAGGCCGTCGGGTGTTGTCCTGGACTATGGGGGGGGGGGTCAAGGCCTGGGGGTTTGCCGTGGGCGGGACTGGCACTACGGCCCCCCTGGGGTTGCTTGGGTGTCTGTCCTGTCGGCTGGGCGTGGGTTGGGTCGGATCTTGGATGTCGGCTCCTCTCCGCCCCATAATGAATGGGCCTACCTCCTGGGTTTGGGTGTGGGCTGCCCCATGTAGGGGGCAGGTACTTGTCTTTGACCTGGGGGGTATAGAGTGAATATTGGGATTATGAATGGAATGTGTCGTTATTGTATGTCCTTGAGTGAGTGAGGGTGAGGATGAGGGTGGGTCTGTGTGATGGTATCTGTGTATGAATGTCTATTTGTCAGGCCGGGTCTTAGACTGCCCCCTCTTATGCCTCTTTTCCACCGCTCGGCTCGGCTCGGGTTGGATCGGCTCAGGTCGGCTCAGTTCGGGTCGGGTCACATCTATGTTCTGTTTCCACAGCTTTTTTGTACCCCTTCTGTGGGCGGGGTCCAGAATCCTACTCGTCTTACCACATGGTGGCAGTAGTGTTCCCTCAAGCTATTTACTACAGTACTAGCCACCACTAGAAGAAGAACACAATAAAGGCTTTGACAGAATGTTGTGAAAGAGATGTCATGCTATAATGAGTACCTCATGAGCTGTAATCTTTAAACCCAATTCATAATCCTACCTTGTTGCCTTCTTTAAACCCATGTATTTTCCAATTTAGTATTTTTACAATAAAGATGTATTAAAGCATATTTTATTATTTAGTTATGCACAAGGTGCTTGATAAAGTTGCAAAACCATATTTATCTGAGCTGCTTCAACCTTCCTGCCCTCCCCGATCTCAGATCAGCTGAGCAGTTGCTGCTGACAGTCCTCAAAACTTTTTAAATCTTATTTAAAAACACACATTTATTCCTTGGCTTTTAACACGTGATCTTATCTTTTATGGCATGTTAACACACCTGCAGTAAGACTGGTATATGTATTTATTTTTGTATGCTTTTTATAGTTTTTAATTAACTTGTCTTTTATGTTATTGTACAGCACTTTGGTTGACCCTGTGGTTTTTAAAATGTGCTTTATAAATAAAGTTGATTTAAAACATCACACTGTGATCTTTGAAACTGCCAGAGTTTCCCTGGTAAAGTTGCTGCTGGGTGGTAGATGGTAGATGGATGGTCTGTGAATTCTTTAACTTTAAACTGTCCAAAGGACTTTGGCCACTTTTAATTTTTGACTTTTTTTGTATGACTTCATCCTAGAACCAAATAATTTATAACGTAATAACAGTTGAGCAGATTCTAATAATCTTTATCTTATGATTCTTTAAAGGTCAAATGCAAATGGAAAGTTCTCTTAACTTCCAGTATGGATTTAAACACAATACACACTTCACATTATAAAATAAGTTTAGGAAATTGAATGTTCGAGGACACCACTTAAGAAAATATAACGTTTAATAGGAAAAGTTTGAAGTGACAAACAGAAGTAACAAATTTCCATCTGGTGTCTCACGTCTTCCTCCAGAAGATGACACAGGTTGTTGAATTCTGGCGATTTTCTTCTGTTGACTGTAAAAGAAAAATGTGATTAATTTAGTCCAGAAACTGTTTTTTTTTTTTTTTAAACAACACAGTGTGATCACAACATGTTCATATACTAAATGTATCCTGTTGGAGTTATTTGAAATAAAATTCAATGTTTTATAGACATAAAGACACCTCCATTAATTTTCTCCCTTGTACTTTGTATCACATATTATCAATTCTATCAAAAACCACATAGCTGATATTTTTCAAAAAAATCTAGTGTGATCACAACATGTTCATATACTAAATGTATCCTGTTGGAGTTATTTGAAATAAAATTCAATGTTTTATAGACATAAAGACACCTCCATTAATTTTCTCCCTTGTACTTTGTATCACATATTATCAATTCTATCAAAAACCACATAGCTGATATTTTTCAAAAAAATCTAGTGTGATCACAACATGTTCATATACTAAATGTATCCTGTTGGAGTTATTTGAAATAAAATTCAATGTTTTATAGACATAAAGACACCTCCATTAATTTTCTCCCTTGTACTTTGTATCACATATTATCAATTCTATCAAAAACCACATAGCTGATATTTTTCAAAAAAATCTAGTGTGATCACAACATGTTCATATACTAAATGTATCCTGTTGGAGTTATTTGAAATAAAATTCAATGTTTTATAGACATAAAGACACCTCCATTAATTTTCTCCCTTGTACTTTGTATCACATATTATCAATTCTATCAAAAACCACATAGCTGATATTTTTCAAAAAAATCTAGTGTGATCACAACATGTTCATATACTAAATGTATCCTGTTGGAGTTATTTGAAATAAAATTCAATGTTTTATAGACATAAAGACACCTCCATTAATTTTCTCCCTTGTACTTTGTATCACATATTATCAATTCTATCAAAAACCACATAGCTGATATTTTTCAAAAAAATCTAGTGTGATCACAACATGTTCATATACTAAATGTATCCTGTTGGAGTTATTTGAAATAAAATTCAATGTTTTATAGACATAAAGACACCTCCATTAATTTTCTCCCTTGTACTTTGTATCACATATTATCAATTCTATCAAAAACCACATAGCTGATATTTTTCAAAAAAATCTAGTGTGATCACAACATGTTCATATACTAAATGTATCCTGTTGGAGTTATTTGAAATAAAATTCGAATTTTTATAATTTATTTTCGTTGTGCAAGCACAGTTTTGGAAGGAGTCAAAGCGAAACTACTTTAAATGCAGCAGATTTGACCACTACGTGACAATATTAAAGCGTGGTTAAGCTCAGGAGCCCTCGTACTATAAAGTCAGCTATGAAATATATTTTATATCTGTTCATTGAGCTACATTTAAAGACATAAAGCCGCCCGCGCGCCGCGTGTTGCTCGTGGCGAACCTGCTTTTTAAAATCCTGCAGTTTTGAGCAATACGTGATTTTATTAAGGACACGTTCAGCTGAAGACCCATCTTTGCTATAAATTTTAAAAATAATAATTGTTTTTACCGTGTTATTCATGTAAAGTCCTGCAGTGATCACTTCCCTCGCTTCCGTGAAAACTGCTCGAGTCTCCTCCTTCCTACTTCCAGAGCGGGTCAGCTCGCCTCAGTACCCCTCTGAAACCAGCCCGAAAATCTCAAGAAATCTCGCGCGGCTTAGCACGGAATATCCGGTGGAAAAGGATGAAAGGGGGTCTCTGCGACGCACATATGACGTAACATCCAACCCGAGCCGACCGGTGGAAAAGGGGCTTTAGATACAGCTGGGGCTGCTTGGTGTCGCACCCTTGGCACGTTGCCCCCTAGTGGGGTGTGCCCTTGCCTGTCGGCGCGCTTGGGGCCCTCGGTGTCGGGGGTTGGGTGCTTGGGCGTGTGTCAGCTCGGCCTGGTGGGGCTCGGGTCCTCTGGTCCTGTCGGGCCGGGGCCTGAGGGGTGGGCGTCCACGGTGCCCGGGCCTTGGTGCCTAGGCCTGGGGCTACGTCAGTGCAACGGGTTCCGGCGGGGGCCTGTGAACATGTCGCTGGTGGCCCCGGGGGGTCATTGTGTGTAGTCGCTGGTGGGGATCTTCCGGTTCTCCCCTATGGTTGGATCTGGGGGGTGGGTGAGTGGTTCGTCCTGTTTGGGTGGCCCTGGGGGCTCTGCGCTCGGGGTCCTTCTTGGGGTCTTGGGCTCAGGTCTCCCTTATGTCTGCCTCGGGTCTTGGGGGGCGGATCTCTGATGCTTCACGGTCGCTATTGAATGTTCTATTAGAGAAGCCTTATTCACTTATGCATGCTCACAACCACACACAAATGGATGCGGGGATGTATATGTAGATATCATAGGTAGATATATAGATGGGTATGTGACTGCATATGAATGTATATGTATTTACTGTTTTTGTAGGTATAGGTATATACATTATATTTATAGAATTCTACTGCAAAGTCATGAATGTTATGTCTCCTTTTTTGCATATGTGTTTTGTTGCTGTGTTCTGTTATGTACTTTGCAGGATTGCAGACGGCGGTCGGGTGTGTTTGCCTTGTGCTCTGTTAGTGGATAATTGTTGTGTTTGGTAGTCTTTCTTTCTGTCTTTCCTTTCTTTCTGTCTTTCCTTTCTTTCTGTCTGTCTGTCTGTCTGTCTTATATTAAAAAAAAAATACTGTATGTTGTGTTAGTGATGTGAAAAATGTTCCATCTGCCGTGTGGTCACAAAACTAAGGTTTTATATGAAAAACCACAGACAGCAAATGCCTTTTGCATCAATCCGGAGTGACAATTTATGAAAACCATGTTGCTCAAAATTCATATTGCTTGTGTAACCTGGTTGTATTTCTCCTTTGTTATAATTACACAAAATGTCTTTTTGTATTGTTGTATTATTGTATATTGTTTCTTACCTGACTGAAACACCACTGTCATTGTTTTAGCTGTGTTACTTTAAGATCGGAAGCCCCTCCTTTTTATTTCTTCTTCTATGGTTTTGTCTTTAAATTATTTGCGCCCCTTAGACTCTCCCCCTTTGTCTCGTTGTCCTGTGGGAGAGGTGCGTGCTGTTTATTTTTCATCTAAATACATTCTGTTTATTTATAGACCTATTAAGTTAATTTTTATGTACTTTTGTTTTGTATAGGACTTGGAGCGGGCAGCTTATAACACGGTTGTTTTGTGTGTGTTATTCCTGTCAGAATAAACCGAGTCATCCTGTTTAAAGACAAATCGTGTCACGGCCTGATCAATCAATAAAACCAGCACAACGCAGAAAGGATCCGGTTATACTTGGAGATAATTGCTATACAGGTCCTTCTAAAAAAATTAGCATATTGTGATAATTATCAGTATTTTCCATAATGTAATGAAAAAAATGAAACTTTCATATATTTTAGATTCATTGCACACCAACTGAAATATTTCAGGTCTTTTATTGTTTTAATACTGATGATTTTGGCATACAGCTCATGAAAACCCAAAATTCCTGTCTCAAAAAATTTGCATATTTCATCTGACCAATACAAGAAAAGTGTTTTTAATACAAAAAAAGTCAACCTTCAAATAATTATGTTCAGTTATGCACTCAATACTTGGTCGGGAATCCTTTTGCAGAAATGACTGCTTCAATGCGGCGTGGCATGGAGGCAATCAGCCTGTGGCACTGCTGAGGTGTTATGGAGGCCCAGGATGCTTCGATAGCGGCCTTAAGCTCATCCAGAGTGTTGGGTCTTGCGTCTCTCAACTTTCTCTTCACAATATCCCACAGATTCTCTATGGGGTTCAGGTCAGGAGAGTTGGCAGGCCAATTGAGCACAGTAATACCATGGTCAGTAAACCATTTACCAGTGGTTTTGGCACTGTGAGCAGGTGCCAGGTCGTGCTGAAAAATGAAATCTTCATCTCCATAAAGCTTTTCAGCAGATGGAAGCATGAAGTGCTCCAAAATCTCCTGATAGCTAGCTGCATTGACCCTGCCCTTGATAAAACACAGTGGACCAACACCAGCAGCTGACATGGCACCCCAGACCATCACTGACTGTGGGTACTTGACACTGGACTTCTGGCATTTTGGCATTTCCTTCTCCCCAGTCTTCCTCCAGACTCTGGCACCTTGATTTCCGAATGACATGCAAAATTTGCTTTCATCCGAAAAAAGTACTTTGGACCACTGAGCAACAGTCCAGTGCTGCTTCTCTGTAGCCCAGGTCAGGCGCTTCTGCCGCCGTTTCTGGTTCAAAAGTGGCTTGACCTGGGGAATGCGGCACCTGCAGCCCATTTCCTGCACACGCCTGTGCATGGTGGCTCTAGATGGTTCTACTCCAGACTCTGTCCACTGCTTCCGCAGGTCCCCCAAGGTCTGGAATCGGCCCTTCTCCACAATCTTCCTCAGGGTCCGGTCACCTCTTCTCGTTGTGCAGCATTTTCTGCCACACTTTTCCCTTCCCACAGACTTCCCACTGAGGTGCCTTGATATGGTACTCTGGGAACAGCCTATTCGTTCAGAAATTTATTTCTGTGTCTTACCCTCTTGCTTGAGGGTGTCAATGATGGCCTTCTGGACAGCAGTCAGGTCGGAAATCTTACCCATGAATGCGGTTTTGAGTAATGAACCAGGCTGGGACTTTTTAAAAGCCTCAGGAATCTTTTGCAGGTGTTTAGAGTTAATTCGTTGACTCAGATGATTAGGTTAATAGCTCGTTTAGAGAACCTTTTCATGATATGCTAATTTTTTGAGACAGGAATTTTGGGTTTTCATGAGCTGTATGCCAAAATCATCAGTATTAAAACAATAAAAGACCTGAAATATTTTAGTTGGTGTGCAATGAATCTAAAATATATGAAAGTTTCATTTTTATCATTACATTATGGAAAATAATGATCTTTATCATAATATGCTAATTTTCTTAGAAGGACCTGTATATGGATGCAGTTAGAGGATATGGAGGTAGTTGGAGAGAGGACAGAGTGAGATGGAGGAGGACGACTCGCTGTGGCGATCACTGAAGAGGGAAAGGCAGAAAAAAAGATTTTCAGTTTCATTTAAAACTGTTGTAGTTGTTCACCTTCCCCACATGAGATCAACTGAAGCGTAACATCCTTCCACGTGCTTCAACAGTTGTTCTTTTTTTATTTTATTTTAGTCATTGAAATGCTGAAGTAGTTCTTCAAACTCGTAGGTGGTTTCCTCAAGCTTATGTTGCACTTCTCATTCACCACAATGTTATTTTTAGCTTTCCCTATCAGTTCAAGGATCAGCAAGATTTCCTGTTGCAACACTTCCGCTTTACTTTTTTAGTGAAATTAAAACCCAAAAGTTAGCATCAGATATGAGAACATTAAAATGTTCTTCTTTGGAAGCCGGTTTCGTCAACCCCCAGTTTATAATTCACAAGTTTAACAGCACTTCTTCAGACCGTTACAGTTGATCCACTGATGATACACACATCTGGGGTTTTCTAATAACCGTCAAAGACTTGTGAAACTTTCAAGAGTTACACCCATTTCCGGTTATTGAAGAACACTATTACCATGCACGCTTTATTGAATAAGAAAACAAATCTGCAACTGTGACACTTGTGTAAATGGGTTTGTAGCAGAGAGGAAATGTTGGAATGTTTATTTTTTTAAATTCATTAATTCAACCTTTATTTAAGTCAGGTAAA
>JBBPBX010005214.1:50682-60858 GCA_038048925.1 Garcialebias charrua | reverse complement strand
GGCCTATCTTGTGCGCATGCGCGGCTGCTTTATCTCCAAGTTGAGTCTGTGTGTTCGAGTAAGTTGCCGCGAGACCGTGAGAACAATGGGTAAATGCAAGTTTTCGGACTCCTGGTTGGAGATGCCTGATTTTCAAGAATGGCTGAGGCCTGTCGCCGAGAATAACTGCAAGGCTTTTAGTACATTTTGTAAAAAAAAAAAGATGAGCGTAGCCTCAATGGGCATAAATGCTGAAGCTGAGTTAGAAGAGCTGAAAAAAAGGGAAAAGGTCTACAAGAGGTGTGCAATTCTCTGCAAAAAGATGCAGATCAGTTGGCAGAGTAGGCAGAGGGAAAGTCAGGTTCTTTAATGGCCCAACTGATCACCAAGTCCAATGTCTTGAGAAGGAGACGTAAAGAAAAACTCAGTGAGTTGGTGCAATCTGAAGAGTTGCTGGAATGCAAAGCAACTGCACTGAGGCACATGTAATGATTACTGTGTTTATTTCTAATAATAATAATAATAATAATACTTATTATTATTATTATTTTATTTAAAAGCGCCTTTCATGACACCCAAGGACACTTAACAAACCAACACAGTGTAATACAGAGCAAACATTATCAGTGACAAATTGAAATATAAAATGCATAAAGGATATAAAATGGTAAGATAAAATACATTTAGCAAAGTTAGTGATAAGCTAGTCTAAAGAGATGGGTTTTCAGGGCAGTCTTGAACAGAGAGAGGGAGGTGGTGTTTCGAAGGTCTGGCGGTAGGGCGTTCCAGAGGTGAGGGGCAGAGCAGGTGAAGGCCCTGCTCCCCATGGTGGAGAGGCGGGCAGAGGGTACATGGAGATGTAGTGAAGAGGAGGATCTGAGAGAGCGTGGTGGGATGGAGATTTGTAGGAGGTCAGATAGATAAGGAGGGGCAAGGTTGTGGATAGATTTGAACGTGAGAAGTAGAATTTTGAAGATGATGCGTGATTTAACCGGGAGCCAGTGGAGCTGCTGCAGGACAGGAGTGATGTGATCATAGTAGGAGGTTTGGGTGATGACACGGGCAGCTGAGTTCTGGACCATCTGTAACTTGTGGAGAGATTTGTTGGGGAGGCCATAGAGAAGGGAGTTGCAGTAGTCAATACGGGAAGTCACAAGACTGTGCACCAGGATGGCTGTGGAGCGAGGTGTCAGAGAAGGACGGAGACGGTTAATATTACGGAGGTGGAAATAAGCAGACCGAGTAATATTGTTGATGTGTGAAGTGAAGGAAAGAGTGGTGTCGAGGATGACACCGAGGCTCTTGACCTGAGGGGAGGGGGATAGCAGAGAGTTGTTAAGGGGGACGAGAAGATGTTCTGATTTTGAGATAGAGTTTTTGGTACCGACGAGAATGATTTCTGTTTTGTTGCTGTTTAGTTGAAGGAAATTGTTAGAAAACCAGTGATTTAGCTCGTTGAGACAGTCGGTGAGGATGGAGGGAGGGTGGGTGGAGTTAGGTTTTGATGACAAGTAGAGCTGCGTGTCATCAGCATAGCAGTGGAAATGGACGCCGTGTTTGCGGAAGATGTGGCCTAGAGGAAGGAGGTAAATGATGAAGAGGAGGGGTCCGAGGACAGAGCCTTGGGGGACACCCGTGGAGACAGGGGAAGACTGGGAACGGAAGGATTTAAGCTGAATGAATTGGGTGCGGTCAGAGAGATAGGAGGTGAACCAGTCTAACGGGGTACCTGAGATGCCAATGGAGGTTAGTCTGTTGAGGAGGATAGAATGACAGATGGTGTCGAAGGCAGAACTTAGATCAAGAAGAATGAGGATGGACAGAAGACCAGAGTCAGCAGCAAGAAGGAGGTCGTTAGTAATTTTTACTAGAGCTGTTTCGGTGCTATGGTGGGGGCGAAAACCAGATTGAAACTCTTCATAAATGTTGTTGTTGGACAGGTGAGAGTGAAGTTGACTAGCAACAGTTTTTTCAAGTATCGTTGATTATTCGCCATTGTTCAACCAAGTTACGTTAAAATAGCTACGAGTCTTGTTGTAACCTAAGCTATATTTTCTTAAACCTAGTCGTGGTTCAGTTTCTTCTTTTGAACTTTTTTCTTTCCACTGCATCTCAGTTCTGTTGTAGGTTTGAAATTCACGGATTTAATTGAAAACAACAGCAGTTTTGTAAATCAAAGATTTGTTGCTTAATAAAACAAAGTGACGATAAGGTCTTGAATTTATTTTGGAAGGTCTTTAAAAAGTCTTGAAAAGGTATTGAAATTAACTTCATTATTCCTGCATATACCCTATGAGATGTTTTGTTCATTTTGGTGATAACGTTCCTCAGTATTAACTGTTTTCACCAGAGAATGCTGGAGCTGCTGTTTTGGTTTACATAATTCTAATACTGTATATCTCCTTTATCTTACTAAAAGCCCTTGTTCTTGTGGTGCTTTGTTGAAGGTTCGTCAGTTGGAAAGGACAGTGAGTCTGAGGGACCTGTCTATCGTGGAGATGGAGGGGAAAATGAGGGAGATGTCTGCAGCCACCTATGATGGCATCTTCATCTGGAAGATTTCTGACTTCACCAAGAAAAGGCAGGATGCTGTGGCTGGCCGCGCTCCTGCCATGTTTTCTCCTGGTGAGCATTTTAGACGATGTCTGTCTGATTGAAGTATTCATCATGATGGTCTAAGATTATATTGTGTTTTCAGCATTTTATACCAGTAAATATGGCTACAAGATGTGCTTGCGAATCTACCTGAATGGGGATGGGACGGGCCGTGGCACCCACTTGTCTCTGTTTTTTGTGGTGATGAGAGGGCACAGCGACGCACTCCTCAAGTGGCCTTTTAATCAGAAGGTAAAAAAAAAAAATCTGTTTTTGTGCAGTGTCTGTTTTAAACAGCTTGAATCAGTGCCAGAGGAGGGGTATTTTATGCTTTGTTTTCATTGTCCCCCATAGTGGAGCGAGAAAGGGGAATTGTAAAGTGTGTCTGGTCATCCGTTCATGTTGTGAGTAGGGATGGGGCCAGGTCTAAATACAAGATGGCTACCACCATATATGTATATATGTAAATGTGTGTGTGTGTGTGTGTGTGCGTGCGTGCGTGCGTGCGTGCATGCGCGTGTGTGTGTGTGTGTGTGTAAACCTGCCACCACTATCACTTGAGCTTGATGCTTTCTGGTTTTTATATTGCTTAAAAGTATAGTTTCCTCAAATGACTGGGGTGGCCAAATATTAATCTCTGGTGGCCAAAGACACTATTGGCCACCCCTGCCTTCTCCACTGCCTCTGGTGGTGTATACAATTGCTCCCTCCACTCGCCAGGATTCATCACTCTGTGCTGCCTCAAACAAGTAAAACAACAAAAACTCTTTGTTCTTCTACACAGTGTAACTCCTACACATTTGAAAGGTTTTCTTGACTTTCCTGTTCAATTCCAGCCCAGAAAAACACTCATCTTGAAAACTACAAACATTCACTATTCAAATCCCTCAGCAACGGGTATAACGCAGGACAACAAGACAGTTCTTGTCTCTCATTTAGGGCTGTATTAAACACAGCAGCATCCTGTCCACATCAGACAGTTGAATTGATTTGTTAGAGTCTAAAACTTTAGTGAGACATTCAAGATGTCTCCTCTGCCAGAGTCAGAAAATAACATGTTAAGGCCAATGAGACTGTTGCATACACAGGAGTGTGGGGCCTCCTGGGTTTGCAGCGGTCTCATTGGCCTTGACAAGAGTGTTGAAAGAAACTTCTTAAGGTTGGTCTCGTGAGGGCGCAATCCCCCATACTATTGTGTTATACCTCATTTCCCTCCCTCCGGAAACATTGGTCATATTCATAACCTCCAGTTTTTGATTGTAATACTGTAAACAGCCTCTGATTAGTTCCCGTTTTCTGTCAGAGCAGATACAAGGTTGCACTTCTACACTTCTAACCTGTGTGCAGGTTACCCTCATGCTGCTGGACCAGAACAACCGGGAGCACATAATCGATGCCTTCCGGCCTGACATCTCGTCCTCGTCCTTCCAGAGGCCGGTCAGTGATATGAACATTGCCAGCGGCTGCCCGCTCTTCTGTCCCCTCCCCAAGCTGGACTCTAAAAACTCCTACATACGTGACGACGCCATCTTCATCAAGACTATTGTAGACCTCACTGGGCTCTAGACCCAACCTGAAGGTGAAAACCCACCTTTGCCTTTTATTGCTACCTGTTGCATCAACCAGTCTGTTTTATCACTAACTGGAAGTTCTCATGGAGGTTTGTCCAGCTCTTTCACTATCCATATTATTATTCTTTATCAATCACAATGATTTATTTTCAGCAAGAGTGATTATCCACCAAAGTTTCTGCGGCAGGTGACATTCTACCCTCCAGAAGACCCTCAAACACCGTTTTGACAAACCAAGTAATTTCAAGAGCTGCAAAGAACTAGAGTTCTTCTTTCTGGGTTATTGAGCATGCATCAGGACAAAGAACTACTGTAGAGGCTTGTTAAACAGCTACACAACAACACTCATGTGTTCAATACAAGGCTCCAACCCTTAAAATAATTGAAGCTTTTAAAAAATGTTCACCACAAAAAGCTAAAACATGACCCATCTTAATCATTGTTGTCCAGAAGAATTTCAAGTTTTGCACTTTGCCAGTTGGCTAACAAGCCAGCAAGGTATCCCATTGTGGTGACAAGCTGATTGGTAAGTTTATTTATTTATTTATTTATTTTTTTCGGATACAGGTACTTGTTGATTTTGGGAACAAGCTGAATGATGCTTTGACTGAATTCAAGGTAGTGAAACTAAAAGGAATGACTAAAAGAAGCTAAAATATTTTGTTGAACCTCCTGCTGCCCATAGGTCCAAATGACCTATGTGAATCTTTTTGATCTACGGGCAGTGGGACGGATAAAGGAAAAAATGAAATTAGTTTAAAAGGTTTTCTACATAGACTTTTATATTTGACTCCATTTGCTGATTTCCTGGCAACTGCTTAGGTTAATAATGGGGTCCTTTCGGCTGCTCCTGTGTGCAGGGGTTGCCACAGTGAGCGAATTTGCACAAAAAGGTTTGGTAATTGTTTTCTGTCAGGTGCTCTTCCTGAGACAACCTGGGCTAGAACCTGGAGCCTCAGGGTTTCGAGAAAATAACTGAATTATCCCTTTACTTTACCAGAAGACACACCTGACCGAAACGAGTATTAAACTACAGTAGTCATTTTGTAGAGAAGCATGGGTGCACAAACTACTGGTGTGCTACAGCAGGGAGAATAAGGTTCCCATGTCAGAAAACAAACCATTAACTTCATGAAATAACTGTAAAACAAACATGTTTTCCCATGTACCGTAATTTCTGGACTATTGAGCGCATCGGAGTATAAGCCGCGCCCACTAAATTTAAAAAGAAAAACAATTTTGTACATGCATAGGCCATACTGGTCTATAAGCTGTGGGTGTTCATGTTGTAACATGAGACATTTACACAGAAATATGTTTCACAAAAAGATATGTTAAACTTTTAATTAAATATGTACCGTAACATACACAAATCTATTCATCCATCCATCCATCCATTCATTCATTATCTTTACTCGCTTCTTCCTTTTTGGGTCACGGGGGTCACCGGTGCCCATCTTCAGCATTCACTGTGCGAGAGGCGGGGGACACCATGGACAGGTATCCAGTTCATTACAGGGACGCATAGAGACAAACAACCATTCACTCTCTCACTCTCACCTAGGGACATTTTAATAATAATAATAATAATGTCACACAATGCCATCACTGTATGTTTCCATACAATGGCAAAATTAGTCTTTGCATTTAACTCATCCACCACCAGGTGGTGCAGTGGGCAGCTATTGAAAGTGCCCGGGGGTGAATTTTGGGGATGAGGTGTGCTGCCCAGTCACCACGCAGTATGCAGTGACTGGGGATCGAATCTGGGACTTTCGGGTCCCGAGTCGGCTGCCCTGCCTCTACACCATCTCGGCCCCCATACCAATCAGTCTAACATGGATGTTTTTGATCTGTGTTAGGAAACTGGAGTACCCAGAGAAAACCCATGCAGCACGAAGAAAAAGTAAACTTTACCTAGAAAGGTCCCCAGACCTGGATTTTCGCTGAGAGGCAGCAGCTCTACTAACTGTGCCACCGTGCTGCCCACATACACAAATAGAGCTTTAGAGCGTGACATCACTGATCTGCGGCGCGGAGGCTGATGGGATAGAATTGGGTCGGATTCGCCAAATTGGCTGTCCTCTAAAATAAGCTTTTTCGCTAATTTTTTTTTTAGAATCTATGTAGGTTTGAACAGTTTTGCAATGGTCCAAACTTGCTGTGTTATTGGATGTAATGTCACACGACCGGAAAGGTAAAAAGATAGAAAACGGACTTTCGTTTTATAGATTCCCCGCCTGGAAACAACGCGAGGGAGCTCATGTGTGAGCCCTAACAAAAAGGAGACGAATAGCCTGGATATCAGCGGTGAGACGTCCTGATGTAACGTTCTCCAACATCACAAGATACCTGCTAGTTTGTTCCAGACATTTCCATTCAGGTGAGTATTTTAATTCGGTTTACTTCAGTTGTGCCATACATTTTTGCCATGATTTTGTCTGGGTGTATCATGTTTAGGTCATGTTCAATGCATAGTGGGTCAACCTAGTTTACCGGTAGGTCGGGTTTATATTTATGTATGTAATGTAGTCTGAGTTTAGACAGAGTGGACATCTGTGTTATTGTGAAATAAACTGTTTAAAGTTTCTAGTGTTGTCACATTTACTGTAGTATAATACTGATGTGTGTTCTGTTCAAGGCAAACCTTCATATGAAATGGATGAGTTAAATCCCGACTGGGCTCCAACACTGCACTTGGGTCACTCTGAGGCAGAGATGCTCACAAGTCATTTTTTGCAAGTCCAAGTCAAGTCTCAAGTCTCTGATCTCAAGTCCAAGTCAAGTCTCAAGTCTCTGATCTCATGTCCAGGTCAAGTCCAAGTCAAGTCTCAAGTCATTGATCTCAAGTCCAAGTCAAGTCTCAAGTCTCTGATCTCAAGTCCAAGTCAAGTCCAAGTCAAGTCCCTAATATTTGAGTGACACCGTGAATGAATGTATGCTATTCATTCGCAAACAATGGACATTAAATGTCTCTCCTTTTAAAAATATCCAGGTTAACATTAGATTAACACACTGACGCTAAGCTTGTTTGTAGCAGCTGCTAACAACCTTTTAGGCAGTGACTGACTACACGTTACAGCTTATTTTTATCTGAATGTAGAGGCCAAAACATTACATTAAATGTCTCTCCTCAATTCAATTCAGTTCAGTTTATTTATACTGTATAGCTCCAAGTCACAAGTTGTCTCAGGGCACTGAACAGAAACAATCAAATGTAAAAATAATAAGTTAACAGAAACTTTAATATAAAAATAATGGTAACACTATTTATCTGAGGAGACTGCTTTGAGTTTAACTCCATGTTATAAAAAAGCTACAGTAGTTAGCCAGAGTTATTTCAGGATGAAATAATTTGAACTTCTGTTTGAATTTAATGCTATGAACTTTTTCCTTTTTGTTACATTTACCGGTACTATGAATTTCTCACAGGGCAGAGAGCCAACATGGAGGACTCACAAACATATACAGTATTATTATTATTATACATATAATATTGTCCAGTGTCTGATGCTGCAGTCATGTTACTGAGCTCCCACTGATGGGCTAACCTGGTTCCACCAGCAGCAGGATCTTCAGACAGAACAGCTGGTGGGATGTCCTGGTATCTGCAGCCCTCTCTCCATTTGTTTCTTCATGGACATGGAGCTGTGACATTATGTTGTGCCTCTTCCTCAGCAAAACGCTCCTCCAGTGGAGACTTTCTGGACAGACTGCAGGGAGGTTCCTAAACAAACAACAGGTTTATCAGTATTATCAGTAAAAAGAGATTATTAAATCATTTTTAAGACTGAGAATGTGTACAATTATTAGCTCTGTTGTTATTGCCTAACTAACCTATTCAATAATTCTTCAAACTGTGACATTCACTCATAATGGAATGAAAGAGAACATAAACAGAAATTATATAATAATGAAAACTAGAGACATTAAAACATTTTAAAAGACACAGAGAACTTTAAATGAATTAAGAATGTTAATAAGTGTTGGATTTGAGTGCAATGTAAGTGCAGTCCATGGTTGAATTGAATCCACATCTGAAAAGGGATGCAACCTTTTCACAACATATGCTGTAACTGTTTTGTGGCACTCTAAAGTTACTGACGTTTTTACCTTGGACAGTCACTGGTGAACTGAACACTGTGAAGCCATTTCAGGTCGTTTGTCTAAGAAGAAAAAATACAAGCTAACGTTAGCATCGTGTGTATTTGAGCTGACTTACCGCTTTAAGCGGAGTATAACTTGTTAGCTGCCTTAATGTTGGTATGAGATGTAGTTTATAGTTTATTTATTTACCTGATGGAGTCGAAGAGGTAGCGATTAGCGAAAAGTTCGGCGGAGCGTTTTGCAGACGGACTACTCTGTACTTCCGGTCGGATACGAAGCAAAAATAATCCGGTGGAGTACGTCAAAGACGGGACACTATTTTACTTCTCCACCCTCCTTTGCATGATAGAAAATTATTGCAAGTGCTGCACTGACCTGACTGGTCATTTTATTAAATTAGTACGCTATCGATAGCAGATGCACACTTCCGGTGGATTCTTCTTCGTTGGTTTTCGGTGGCGGCTACTTCCGGTTGGCTAACTAGCATCGAACATAGGAATCGCAAATTAATATTTTGAACGATTTCGGGAAAACCGCACAGTTAGTCCCGGTTCAGAACAATTCTTGATGCTCACGAGTCTCAAATGGCGAGTCCGAGTCGAGTTGGAAGTCTTTTGAATGCAAGTCCGAGTCGAGTTGGAAGTCTTTTGAATGCAAGTCCGAGTCGAGTCTGAAGTCTCTGTTTTTGCGACTTAAGTGCGACTCGAGTCCGAGTCCCAAACTCGAGTCCCCATCTCTGCTCTGAGGTAAAAGTGTCAACATCAGACCGACATGCTCGTCGATTAAAGAGACGTCACAGCAGAGCACAAGGGGAAGTTGAAGGCCAGGCAGTGATGGAAATGGCAAATCAACAAGCAGTGGAGGCTGCAGGAGTGGAGCATCAACAAGTGGTGGAGGCTGCAGGAGTGGAGCATCAACAAGCAGTGGAGGCTGCAGGAGTGGAGCATCAACAAGTGGTGGAGGCTGCAGGAGTGGAGCATCAACAAGTGGTGGAGGCTGCAGGAGTGGAGCATCAACAAGCAGTGGAGGCTGCAGGAGTGGAGCATCAACAAGCAGTGGAGGCTGCAGGAGTGGAGCATCAACAAGTGGTGGAGGCTGCAGGAGTGGAGCATCAACAAGTGGTGGAGGCTGCAGGAGTGGAGCATCAACAAGCAGTGGAGGCTGCAGGAGTGGAGCATCAACAAGCAGTGGAGGCTGCAGGAGTGGAGCATCAACAAGCAGTGGAGGCTGCAGGAGTGGAGCATCAACAAGTGGTGGAGGCTGCTGGAGTGGAGCATGAGCAAGTTGGAGAGTCTGCGGTGGAAACCCCACGAGAAGACCTCACTGTCGCTGCAGATGGGGAGGAGGAAGATGAACCAGCAGCAAAAAGGCGACAAACAGAATGTCAGTTGTGCGAACCAAGAATATCAGAAATTAATCGTCTCTTACAGGAGAACAGGGAGCTCAGGTCAGAGCTGAATAAAAAACAGCTAGACAAAGAATTTCTTAGGGGTGACACAAAAAAAGTCAGGTACTATACAGGAGTTCATTGCTTTGCCGTATTGTTGTCATTGTTTAACACTGTTGGGCCTTTTCTGCCTACATCAACAACAACAAAAAAACCAGAATTTCAAATGGTTCTGCTCACACTAATGCGTCTTAGACTTGATCTACCTGTTCAACATCTCTGCCATCTTTTTAATGTGTCGCATAAAACTTTGTCTAATACCTTCACTGATACTGTAGATGTGTTGTATGCATGACTTCAGCCCATGGTACACTGGCCTGAGAGGCATTGTTTACAAGCCACAATGCCTACTCCATTTTTTGAAACATTTGGAAAAGGTGCAGCCATTATTGTTGACTGTTTTGAAATAGGCATAGAAAGACCCTCAAATTTAAAAGCCCGCGCATAAACCTTTTCACATTACAAAGGTAGGCACAC
>JBBPBX010005214.1:12480-49908 GCA_038048925.1 Garcialebias charrua | reverse complement strand
TGAAAACCGTGGCCTTCTCTCCAAATTATTACCCGGGGATGTTGTGTTGGCTGACAGGCTTTGATATTAAAGATAGTGTTGGAATGATGTGTGCAGAGGTTAAAATCCCATCATTCACTAAAGGGAGATGTCAGCTTGTTGCTACAGATGTTGAAAAAACTAGAGCTATAGCACACCTTAGAATCCATGTGGAAAGAGTTATTGGTTGTATGAGAAACGCATACAAAATGACGTTACACAGAACTATACCCATTAGGTTGCTGCTTACTTGTGAGGGTGAAGAGGTGACACTTCTTGACAAGATTGTGTATGTGTGCTGCGGTTTAGTGAACATGTGCCCTAGTGTGGTTGTAAAACCTTCGGCTAATGAAACCTGCACATGTTAATATGACACAATGCTGATACTGATACTGTATATGGAAAATCTGTGGTGGGCCGTGCATTTCACACTTAGGCCTTCAGTAGTGCTCTGTCTGAATCAATCCAACCCTCAATAACTATTTTATGGCTATAAACTTCTACTGCAGGTACAGCTGCGACACACATAAAAAAAACCCATCAAAAATAACCTGATAAAATTGCAATATTATTTAGGAATATAGCAACATTTTACTCACCAAAAATCCTGATTATTTGTACACAAAATCCATCCTTTCTTTCCTCAAGAAGATTTCAATTACTCTGTTGTGCAGATTATCCGTGCGTTTCAGTTCCATCAAGAAGTCATTTTCTATCGCCATCGAAGCTAATGCTGAAAGTCGAGCCTGCCCTGTTGTATTTCTGGCATAAGTTTTAATTTGCTTAAGGGCTGAGAATGTCCGTTCAACAGAAGCAGTAGACACGGGGATGGTCAGTGCCAAACACACAAATGTGTATACTGTAGTTGCCTCATGCTCTCATTCAGATTTTTCTGCTGAAGGAAGTCAAGGAGATCAGTGGGAGATCTTCCTGCAAAATCATCCATGGCATACATTACAGTTAGTTCTGTTCTTAGCCGAGGCAGATCTGGCTCTGTGCTAAGCTGGAAAAGGCTGCATGTGGGAAATTTTTCTGGTATTCCCAAAACTTCTGGGGGTCGAGGAGGGTGACAAAGATCAGTTTTTTGTGATTTTGAAATCTGGTCTGTGTCTGGCTAATAATATTGTCCAGAATCCTGCCATGGAGTTGGCAGTAGTGCGCGCAAGGATCTTGCGCTGGACCTCTTTGTGCGCTCGGAGCGCCCGCGGTGCGTTCAGTAGCCTCGTAGATTTCCTCGTATCAGCTCCTCTCTTGCTCAATGGTGGCACAAAACTCCTTTACCCTTGCCAGACAAAACTGTACATCCAGTTTTTTGTCCTGTAGTATTGAAAAGAGCATATCGGAGTACTCAAAAATGCCATTAAATGTGTGAAGCAAAAAACAAAACTCAAAATCATCCAGATGTGCTTTAAATCCATCAGCACAGCGCACAGAATCCTCATCATACTTGTCATGATGCTCCAGAACGTGATGAAACAGTTCCTTTAGAGCATCTCTCTTCTCAAAGACTGTATTGACCACTCTGGATGTGTACTGCCACACGAGGGAGACGTCGCTGGCAGATTTCGTCCAGTAGTTGCGTGCGCCGAGGCGACCTAGAAAAAAATGCAGCAAGGCCATTGAGGTGGGCGAAAAAGATCTTGCATTCTTTAAGCTTTGAGGCCCCCTGAGTCAATACTAAATTGAGCCGATGTGCATAGCAGTGTATGAATAAAGCCAAAGGTGCTCTCTCCTTAACTTTAGCCTGCACCCCATTTAATCCAGAAGACATGACCGCTGCACCGTCAAAACACTGTGCCACAACTTTACCCAGACATTCATTTTCCACCAAAAATCGGATGATAAAACCTGCAATGTCATCGGCTCGCTTCCCACTGGTAACATCTTCAAATCTGACAAACCGCTCCTTGACACCTGTGTCCGTTACATAACGCAGAACCAGTGCGAGCTGCGCTGCGTTACTCGCGTCTGTCGTCTCATCCACCATAACTGAGACAAACGGTGCTTTATTAACTTCCCTTCTGATCTCTTCCCCCATCACTTCAGCAATAGCAGTGATCAGGTCATTTTGTATTTTGCCCGAAGTCCCACTAAACACTTTATTAGTGGACAGGTGGTAATGGAAATACGTGTTGCTTTCAGCAATGAGAGAAAGAAGCTCCACATAGTTTCCTCTGTTTTTGGATTCAGCGCTTTCATCGTGCCCCCGAAATGAAAGCTCCTGCTTGCCCCCCAAAAATGACAGTCTATCAGTCTTTTTAAGATTTCCCTATTTTTCTTCACCTTTTCATTGTGGAGCTCCGTTGCCCTACGCACTTGCTCGCTCAGCTGTAGATCCACTCTGGTTTCCCCAAAAGTTTGGGAAAGCACTGTTGCTTGTAAGTGTCCGGCAGTGCTTTGATGCCTCGTTGCTGCCTTGGTTAGGCAAGTCAAATTTACAAATCCAGTGTGGCTCCAAACACCATGTCGATCAGTGGCAAATAGCAAGCACTCCCAGCAAAACAATTTGCAGCGTTCCTCGGAGCCTGTGAGCCAGGAGTACCGCTCGTAGTTGGTAGACTGAAAGTGGCGGACAAATCATTTTCCGGGTTGTGACAGGCTTTCTAGCTTCGGAGTTGCCCGGCCTTGCTTAACAATGTCCAGCTTTTCTTGAAAAGTCCGTCTTGAAAATGGCTTTGACAGTAAATCTCCAACCAAATCCATTTCTTCTCCTCCTTCAGCCAACAGCTATTAAATCAACACAACAATATCTTTGCTTGGGCAGCTTGCTACAGATGCAGTTTGCTAGCTCTGGCTAGTACACTCTTTGACTATCCAATCAAAGCGTGTGAATACGCTGACGTTTCCGTACGGCGTACGGGAACGTCAGCGTACGCCTGCTAGAGCAGTGGTTCCCAAAGTGAGGTACAGTACTGTACTCGTACCCCTGGGGGTACGTAGGAGGGACTTAGGGGGTACGCAAGAAAATTTGAAAAAATAAAGTGAAAAAGACTGAAGTGCCTTCAAATAATACACATGTATATGCTGCCATCTAGTGTTCAGCAAAATCATTGCACTGGCAAAGTAGAGGGGTGTGAAAATAGGCGTGACTCGCTGATGGGACACCTGTCGAAAGCAGCCTTCACTCAACTTCTTGTCTGAGCTGAGAAAAGATGGATAGATGGTTAAAAAAGAAAATATGCGAATCCAGAAAGACACCGACAGCTATCACCAGCCAGCCTACTGCAGGAGGTGAACCTGCCAGCGACAACGCTCCAAACAATTCTTCGAATAGAAGAGATACATCAAACCAAGATGTTAGCAGTGCATCTGCTAGCCCTGCTAGCCAACCTGCTAGCTGCATGGCCATGGACAGTGACGAGTGTTCGGATGTGGAGCGGGCTGGGCGGGATATGGATCCTTGTGGTGTGGGGAAGCCCGTCGCCTCGGACAGAGAAACAAAAAGGCGCAAATATGATGAAAGCTACATTGCTTTGGGATTCACATCTACTAATACAGGTAGATTTACTCAGCCACAGTGTGTTGTTTGTGCAAAAGTGTTATCTCATAACTCAATGAAGTCTTCACTGTTGCGAAGACATCTAGAAACAAAACATGCCCATTTGAAAAACAAGCCGCGGGAATATTTTGAGCGCCAACTAAGATCACTTTCTACCAGTAAGAGCTGCTTAAGAGAGAACGATATTGATTCCAAGAACGGACTAAGAGCATATTTTATGGTGAGTTACAGAGTGGCTAAAACCAACAAACACAACACTATTGTGGAGGACTTGATATTACCTGCCGCCTCAGATATGGTTGGGACAATGCTGGGAGAAAAGGCTAAAAAAACGATACAAACAATGCCTTCATCAAATAACACAGTCTCGGCGCATTTCTGAAATGGCAGAGAATGTCTTAAAACAGTTATTACAGCGCATACGAGCAAGCGAATTTTATGCACTACAGCTGGATGAGTCAACTGATGTGGCTGGACTGGCACATCTCCTTGTGTACGTGCGATACATTCATGAAGGGACAATTAACGAGGACATGCTCTTCTGTAAACCTCTTGAAACAAGGACAACTGCAGAGGAAATTTTCAAAATGCTGGACAACTTTGTAAATGCACATGGGCTAATGTGGACAAAATGTGTTGGCATCTGTACTGATGGTGCAAAGGCCATGACAGGGAGGCACAGTGGTGTAGTAACACGGGTGCAAGCAGCTGCTCCTGATGCGACTTGGGTCCATTGTAGCATCCACAGAGAAGCTCTTGCTGCCAAGGGAATGCCTGTTGGCCTGAAAAATGTTTTGGACACAACAGTGAAAATGGTGAACTTTGTGAAAGCCAGGCCCCTGAACTCTCGCATATTTACTGCATTATGCAGTGAAATGGGCAGTGAGCATGAGACATTATTACTACACACAGAGGTACGCTGGCTGTCTAGAGGCAAAGTAATGACACGTTTCTTTGAACTTAGAGATGAACTTAAGATTTTTTTAGTGATCATTATTTTCAACTGTCTGAGCACTTGCATGATGAAGAGTTTCTCACAAGCCTGGCGTATCTGTGTGATATATTTTCCCGCCTGAACGAACTAAATCTAGGCTTACAAGGAGTTTAAGCAACTGTATTTAATGTCCAAGATAAAGTTGAAGCCATGATAAAGAAGTTAAACCTCTGGATAAACTGATAAACTGCATGGACAACAACAAAACAGAAGTTTTTCCGTTGCTACATGACTTTGTGTGTGGAAATGAACTTCCATTGAGTACGAGTGTGAAACGTGACATTACTGCACATCTTGGTGAGCTGGCTTCCCAGTTACGCCGGTACTTCCCTGAATCTGATGGATCAGATAGTTGGATACGACACCCGTTCAGCTCTATGCCCGAAGCTTTACCAACAGCAGAACAGGAGAGTCTCATTGAAATAGCAACAGATGGATCCCTAAAAGTTGAATTCAACCAGAAGCCACTGCCTGATTTCTGGATCGGACTGGCCACAGAACAGCCTGAGTTAGCCAAACGTGCTGTAAAGACTTTGATGCCCTTTGCTACAACATACTTGTGTGAAAGTGGATTCTCAGCTCTGACAAATATGAAAACAAAATACAGAGCAAGACTTTGTGTTGAAAACGATTTAAGACTCAGACTGTCTCAAATTAAACCAAACATTGCAGAGTTGTGCGCATCTTTCCAAGCACATCCTTCTCATTAAAGCTGTGGTGAGTTTAACTAAATACACTGTTGAATAACTTCGTTATCCCACCATAAAAATATTTAGCAAATTATTCATTCTACACAGGCTAAATTTTTGGATAATTCATAGACTATAAAATAAATGTGTTGCTTAGTAATACTAACATTTACTAATAAACATCATTTGGTGGTAAATAACAGTTGCATATTATTTTTATTTGATGGTGCAGTGTTTACAAACACATTTTAAAGGCCGTGTAATTAGGGGGTACTTGGCTTGAGGTCAGATGTCTGAAGGGGTACAGAACTGAAAAAAGTTTGGGAACCACTGTGCTAGAGGGCCTTGGTATTGCCAACTCAAAATCTGATTGGTTGAAGCAACAGTTTGCTTGACATTTATGCTACATGGCCCACAGAACTGATTGTGAAGGCCTCCAGGCAGATTTCTTTGACCCCGGCAACAAATAGTGGCTGAAATGTCATTGGTTAAATGCTTAAATATGAAAATACATGTCTGGAAGCAGCACAACCAGGGGGCTAGCAATGAAAGGAAGCGGACAGACCATTTGGAATTATGTAATACACATTCATGGACAAAATATAATATTTTTAGACCAGCAGAGAAGGCCTTGCAGGCCTTGACGGCCCACCAATGTAATATAGATTGGAGAAAAAAGATACTATCTGCTTTCGTTTTGAAATATTTGTACAGTTCCTAGTACTGTTTGATGTTAAATGTCGATTGTAAAAAAGATAGAAATTGTGTTTGTGTCACTCATTATTTTGTGTTGAATGTACAGTTGAATAAATAACATTGTAGTGTTTTTTTTATTTTTTCAAATTTAATAAAAATTCAACGTGGTAAACATTCATGTTACATTTGATTCAAGCACTTCAGGTAACGTAAACATCTGATGAAATAGTTTCACATTTTGGGTAAACATCTGATGTATTTAAAGTTTTTCACGTAGCAAGTATTCAAGTAATAAAACATTAAACTTCAAGTAAAGAATTATGAAACCAAGCATTTAAAAGTAAACATTTCACGGTGACCTGATGAAATGGATCACAATTTTAGTAAACATTTCACATATTTCACATATTTTAGGTAAGAAGAAAAAATGTAATGAAATAGATACCGGTATTTTAATGTAAACATTTTATGAAAATATAGTAAAAAATATTGTAAACAGACTTTTCAAAATAAAAATAAAAGGTGACAAGTAAAGACATCTAATTTTTAGTTAAATGTACTTCACATTTTTCAGGTGTCATAACATCAGGCACCATTGCGAGGTAATACATTGGATCAAAACATTGATACACAAAAAATATGTGCAAATATAAGTCCAACAGCATGATTCGCATGCTGTTTTATAATTACATATTTATGCCTTCCTTAAAGCTGGAGAATAAGCGTACTCTGAGAAATATCTACCTACAAGCTCACGAAGACAAATATTCTAAAAAAAGCTTTGTGCTTTCTGTCGACGTGGTTCCCAGAATTCACGATCTAGAGACACACGGATGACAGCCATGTCTTTCTGGGTCCACACAACAAGGTCGCAGTGATTTGATTTTCTTACAAAAAGCTCAGTTTGTACCTGTATGTAATATGGATGATTTTTCTTCAGCTGTAGTTGACTGCAAAACAGATGGAGGCAAAAGATTTTGTCGTTTGCATCCAAGGCCTGCTGGATGCTGCTCATCCTATATTTGTAAGGGCACTTGATCTCCAGGCAGCCGTTCCCACAGCAATCACATATTGTGAGTCAGTCAGGAGATGCTCCAAGTTCAGGGAAGTTGGTATTTATGATAAATCCATATGCTTTAAATTTCAGATTTTTGTGCCTGCTTGCAGTGATTTTAATGTAGGCCTTTTGTGCATCACCCTCATGACTCACACCCCATTTGTTTGCACTGTAGACACCGTGTTGCCTGGGTTACACACCTGTTTAATAACTGTCAGAGCTGGGCTTTCCAAACTGGTGGCAAATACAGCATGCATACTGGAAGCTGTAATTCGTCCAGCTTGACATTCATACCAGGCAGGAGATTTATGCTACGGTCTTGTGTTCTTCTCAATAGCTTCTGTCTGCTCTTCAGTAACTATTGCAGCATCTTTGTAGTTTTCACAGTACAGTAAAATAGCTGACAGGTCATGGAACTGTATGTTTTTGTTGTGCAGAGATGTAAGAGACGGAGGTAAGACACTTGGCTGCTCATTACGTTAGAATAATTTGTAATATTCATTCATTCCTGACAAACCACCAGCCTAATTCTGGGGGAATTTTTTTAAATATGTCAGCTATTGTTATACTAAACTGAGTGTCCTCATCATCTCTACGTTGATCAAGGGCCTCCAGCCTCTGCATTAAAACACTGTCAGCTGCATCTGTCAATCGCTTCTTTCTTCCCTGCTTTGCTGCATTTGGTGTGCTGGTGCCAGGTGCAGATGACTGCCTTGGGGCAGGTGGGGCAGGAAACTCACTGGAGCAAGCTGGTTGAACTGTAGGTGCCAATGAGATGTTGCTGGAACAGGAGCTTGATGGAGACGGTGACCAGTGGTTGGAGCTGCTGTTGCTGGAGCAGGCAGGTGAAGGGACACCACAGGCTGGTGAAGGCATACCACAGGCAGGAGAAGGGACATCGCAGGCTGGTGAAGGCACACCACAGGCAGGAGAAGGCACACCACAGGCAGGTGAAGGGGCACCACAGGCAGGTGAAGGGGCACCACAGGCAGGTGAAGGGGCTCCACAGGCAGGTGAAGGGACACTACAGGCAGGAGAAGGGACACCACAGGCAGGGGAAGGGACACCACAGGCAGGGGAAGGGACACCACAGGCAGGGGAAGGGACACCACAGGCAGGAAGGGACACCACAGGCAGGGGAAGGGACACCACAGGCAGGAGAAGGCACACCACAGGCAGGAGAAGGGACACCACAGGCAGGAGAAGGGACACCACAGGCAGGAGAAGGGACACCACAGGCAGGAGAAGGCACACCACAGGCAGGAGAAGGGACACCACAGGCAGGAGAAGGGACACCACAGGCAGGAGAAGGCACACCACAGGCAGGAGAAGGCACACCACAGGCAGGAGAAGGCACACCACAGGCAGGAGAAGGGACACCACAGGCAGGAGAAGGGACACCACAGGCAGGAGAAGGCACACCACAGGCAGGAGAAGGCACACCACAGGCAGGAGAAGGGACACCACAGGCAGGGGAAGGGACACCACAGGCAGGAGAAGGCACACCACAGGCAGGGGAAGGGACACCACAGGCAGGAGAAGGCACACCACAGGCAGGGAAAGCACACCACAGGCAGGAGAAGGCACACCACAGGCAGGGGAAGGGACACCACAGGCAGGAGAAGGCACACCACAGGCAGGAGAAGGGACACCACAGGCAGGAGAAGGGACACCACAGGCAGGAGAAGGGACACCACAGGCAGGAGAAGGCACACCACAGGCAGGAGAAGGGACACCACAGGCAGGAGAAGGGACACCACAGGCAGGAGAAGGCACACCACAGGCAGGAGAAGGCACACCACAGGCAGGAGAAGGGACACCACAGGCAGGAGAAGGGACACCACAGGCAGGAGAAGGCACACCACAGGCAGGAGAAGGGACACCACAGGCAGGAGAAGGGACACCACAGGCAGGAGAAGGCACACCACAGGCAGGAGAAGGCACACCACAGGCAGGAGAAGGGACACCACAGGCAGGAGAAGGCACACCACAGGCAGGAGAAGGGACACCACAGGCAGGAGAAGGCACACCACAGGCAGGAGAAGGGACACCACAGGCAGGAGAAGGGACACCACAGGCAGGAGAAGGGACACCACAGGCAGGAGAAGGCACACCACAGGCAGGAGAAGGGACACCACAGGCAGGAGAAGGCACACCACAGGCAGGAGAAGGACACCACAGGCAGGAGAAGGCACACCACAGGCAGGAGAAGGCACACCACAGGCAGGAGAAGGCACACCACAGGCAGGAGAAGGCACATCACAGGCTGGTGAAGGCACATCACAGGCTGGTGAAGGCACACCACAGGCAGGAGAAGGCACATCTCAAACTGGTGAAGGCACATCACAGGCTGGTGAAGGCACACCACAGGCAGGAGAAGGCACATTGCAAACTGGTGAAGGCACACCACCGGAACCACAACTGAAGTCCTATCACGTACACAATGTAGAGTGATTAAATGTTGATGGAAAAATCTTTATTACAACTGAATTTATAAATGTATGATTCATAATTCAAATTTATTTAGTTTTATGAAGTGTGACGACTTTTGGCTAGCTAATTAAATTATTAAAGGGGACCACATATAGGTCTTTAAAATTTTTATGTTATGTCTGTGTGCTATCTTGACAATATTAATTCATTTTAATACACAAAATAATTCTTAGATAATTAATTATACCCTTTTTAATTCTGCCATTTTTAACTTTCGTTTTGAACGACCGGTTTCTGATACAAGTTCTGAAGTCCACGCCCTTCAACGATCTGTTTACGCCCTCTGTAACAGCCAGTATCTGTAATGTGTTGTTGTTTTAAAATTAGCTCTTTTTTTATTACTCATTTGACTTACTGTTAGTGCTAGCTTAAGATAACTTACCGAAACCCGTCTGAGCGCGCCGCAATTTGCTGCTCCTTTTAGCATGAGACCACCCGAATCCGATGCTAATGTTAGCTTGTTCCTCTTCCGGTGTTCGCCAGCTCCGCTCGTTGCACGCGGCGATTTTGGGAGTTATCGCTGTTCCAGTCAAGACAACACAAAGTTCACCAAGTGTCTCCCGTAAATTAATCCGTAAGGAGAAGGTCCTCGCTGCTGCGAGGCTGCAGCGAGGCTGTACAGTTGAAGCTCCGCTCCATCGCGCCAGAAGAGGGTCCCGTCGCAACCGGTCCCTACGCCGGGGGTCTGCTCGTTTAATTTTTGCCGGCTGCGCGTTGGGAGCGATCGCAAATACACTAAAAATTGAACTAAAACATAAAAATAACAATTATACTTTATTTATAAAGCCATTTAAAAAAACACAGCTGCAACAAAGTGCTGTACACATGAAATTAAGAACATATAAACAAAAGATGAGATGAAATCATGAAAAACAACAGTCATGTGTTTAATACAGAAGTGGGTTGAGCCTAACCAGGGGTTGCTAGGTGAGGGGCTGGACTCAGGTTGGGGTGGGTTGTGGCTGCGGTTTGTGACGTCACAAACCGCAGGAAGTGAGAAACGAACCGTTTTATCACAGACAAATAAATCTACTTAGAGTAAATAAACCACTGGGTGCATTTCTTTGGCCTTAGGACTGTTTTTTAATGAAGTACATACCCAAAGTTGAGTAAAAAAACATTAAAAAGTGAATTTTGCATGTGTGGTCCCCTTTAAGTAGCTTAAAAATAACAAATACTTACTGCAGGCACATTGGTCTCTGTGTCTCGGCATTTTATGAAGCTGTCCAGCCAGGACATAGTATAAAAAATCGCTGGGACACCTCCACTGGCGCCATCCCCACTTTTTCCCTTCATCTTTTTCTTTGCCCTCACAAATCTGTCCCTGAGGTACTTCCATTTCGCTTTACAAGCTGCAACGTCCACACCCACGGTCGCAGCCACTTCATCCCACGAATTCTTGGTTCTTTGAACGTCTTTGTATTCTTTCGTAGAAGTATCATATAAATTCCGATGTTTTCTAATCTCCTCCAGTAGCCTCTCTTCGAAATTTGCCTCCATTTTCCTTGACAAAAAGCGGGAAATGCAGTCTGTGTCGCACAAAAAACAGTTCGATGTGAACACAATTCCGGGCACACAGTTTTGTGCAGTTTATTGTGCGACACCGCGCTTGCGTTCGCGGTCGTAAAATTTGAGCTTGGCTTGTTCGTGCCCGCGTTCAAAGGCTTGTGCCTCTGCATTCGAACGGCGTCGAGCGGCGTTCGGCCGAATGCAGAGCTATACTGGGGCCTTTACTGTGCTCTAGTATTGTGTCAAGCAGAGGTGACAACTCTTCTTGATTTGCTGGTGGGATTTTTCTTTTTTGTAGATGCCTTCTGGCTGGTGTTGAGACATTTATGTGGATTTTTTGGTCGAGTATCTTCTTTTCAGAAGCTGCAGGACTGAAGTCCATTTTATGGCCAACTTCTGGGTGAATCTTACTCAGATTTCCAGGCAATATCCAGTATGCTGGCTCATCGGTAACTGTTTTTGTGCCTCGTATCCTCACTGTTGCTTCCAGTTTAAAAAGCAGGGCACCTACATGGGTGCAGGTCTCTGCTACGCCAGCCGTACAGGTGCAGTGAGCACACTCAACGGAACCGGTGTTGCTCAGCATGACCCACAGTGTTAATGGTGGCTCAGAGGGTCTCTGAGAGTGCACAACCTGTGAACACACATTTAAAATAGTGAATGAAATGACAGAAACAAATTAAATCTATGATCATACGTATGATATAACAATTATATTTAAGTTTAAATGTGTGTGTGTGTGTGTGTGTGTATATATATATATATATATATATATATATACTGTATGTATAATAATGAAGGTTTGAAGTCAATAATGTTATTAGACAACTAAAGGTAGTAAAAAAGAGGTGTATCAGTAATTGCCATTTAGTTATCAACTAGCCGTTTCATAAATCTGTTAAAAACATACTTTAAAAATCGCGTGTTCACACTTTTCAATACTCGTAGCCTACAGAAGGTTGATTTATTGTAAAAGAATGTACATTAATGATTTATGTGAAATTAAGGAGCCAAGAACAACATACCTTTGTTCGAACCACAACATATTCACAATCCAGGGGTTTGAAAATGTCCAAATCATGCACCCAGCCATTTGTAAATTGGACATGTTTTTTTTTTTTTTTTGAAAACAGTAACGCAGTTGTTTGATTTCTACATGTTTGGTTCGATGGTAAAAAAAACTCAGAAATCGTATTATACAATATCAAAACTAGTAACTAAAAATTCACACGGAAAAATATAAAACACATCCCACCACCAAATTGCACACCCGGACATATAAAAATTATGTCAGCACCACACGACTAGCTAACCCTAAAAATTGTAGTCCCAATAGAACGTGAGACTCTAATACTGAGAAGTACGCCTTCAATGTGCCCTACATTCAAATCGGATGATTGCGGATTGCGGTTACGTTCTGCCCATCCTGACCAGCATTCAGGGGGAACGGGAAGTTATTGGCCCCTCGATTTGTAACGTATGCAGCGACCCATGTGTCGATTATCGCTCTTGCTGGGATGGTCGCATTCTGTATACCTGCATATCCCCTAAGACTCATATTCCCCCCAGCAAGAATGGAGAGTTGGATGGCACAGTACAATGTATTGATGAAGTCAGGGTTCTTTAGGTTTCCTTGTGGTTGAGTTCTCAAAGCAAACTCCCACCCTGCCCAATGGCCTCCGGCTCTTTGGCCTTGTCCAGGTTGAGGTGCCATGACGACTGGGTCAATGTAATTGGCAAAACGGAGGACTGCTGCCGACTCATCCTGGCCTGTGAGATTTTGAATCACATTGAACATATCCTGCCAGGGGAAGTCTCTAAACCCATTGATGGCCCGAATGGTAGTGAGAATCCCGGTGAGCATTTTCCATTCAGCCTGTTGGCATAGGATTCCTAAACGGAGAGAGATGACTTGAGTGGATTGAGCCAGCCAGGTGAACATTTGTTGGAATTGTTGTCCGCTCGTGTGACCTCCCCAGTTTGCTGTCAAGTAGTCCCATCCAGCCTGCACTGCCTCCTTCGAAAAGTCAATGGGTGCCAATGTTTCTCGTGCTGCAGCGGTTATTACTTTCCTCAAACGTGAGATGGTGATGTTGCCTCCTGATCCGAGGATCGTAACTCCAGCTATAGTGAGATTAAGAATCTCTCCCCGGCGACGGTTGGCTTGTGGTGCCTCCAAAGCAATGATGGTAATCAATTCAATAATTGCTGGTATGTCACCTGTCCGGATGGGAATGTTGGCATTGTTTTGCCGGTCATAGTCGTGGTACCCAGATAAAGCCCATGGATGTAGTTCATTGGCGAGTGGTACTGGAAGAGTACCGGCAGGAGCCGCAACAGGATTGTTGTTTGCAGCTCCTTGGGCTGCGCCCCGCAAGATCACCATCCAAGCTCTCCAATTTGCTGCACGGAGAATGATGACACCATTGGCATCTGGCATGACAGGGAAGCCCGCCGGCCAATCGTTCACAAAGGTATTCGTGTCAATGTCCATGTCAAGACAGAAATCGTCTGCTGCAATGGTAGCAGTTCCGGCTGCCGCTAGGACTAGTTCTTGCAGTGCAGGGTGGGGAAGTAGCAAGGGAAAATTCATCTCTTGTAAACCTCCTCCCAGGAGACTCAGTGCGGCGACTCCCAGCTCAAGCTCTGAATTACGGGTAATATTCTCTCTTTGCATGAGAATTTGTTGTTGACGGGCCATAATCCCTCTGATAGGTGAATTTAGAGGAGCTTCATTGGGTCGCCCTGATGTGCCTGGAATTAGTTGCAACCACCGACTCCCTGCTCCGCCGCGGATTCTGCTGAGCCCAGCAAGATTAAATGGATTTGGGACGTTCTGCATTCTAGAAGGACGTCGGCGACGGGGGCCTGGTATGAAGATCAGGGTGAAAACGGATGAAGAAAAACAAGGGTGAGATGACGATTTTTAAATCAGTGGACTTTCTAATTTTTTGATTTCTACAAGGTGTTGGGTTGAGGGGTGCTGAACCGCAAAACTCTATCATCTAAAGGGAAACAACTCACATTCAGGCTTAACTTCCGAAAACACAATTGAACACTTTTAAAAACACGTTAATGAACTGGACTCTGTTGTTTTCATCCTGGTGGAAACTGGACCCACATCCGAACCGCCGGTCCGCTTCGTGGAACAGCTTCGACCTCGCAGGAAAAAAATAAAAATAAAACCTCAGTTGGTTGTTCTGTGATCGAACTAAACACAAGGAAACATTATTAAGAACATTGTTTACCTTGTAGCGCTGCTGGAAATCAGCTGATTCTCACGGACTAAAGTCAGACATGTTGACGCGGTTCCGGTCCAGTCAGCAACTGGTGTGCAGCTTGTTAGATGAAGCGGTCCCACTTGGTGTCAAATCTGTTGACTCTTATCCAAATTCCAGCTTTAACTTGTTGTTAACTTGTTGACAACAACTTGTAGTAGCTGAACTTTTAGCCAGAGAGGAAAACAGACGAGGCAGGCTGCCTCGTCTGCTCTGTTTACCTCAGGCAGCACGCATGCGCAGTAGTGAAGGTTCCAAAAATCACAGCACCATCTAATGGCCCAGCATGGTAACTACAGTGACGTCATGAGGACTGGGGGTGGGTGGGGGAGAGAGTCGTATCCACAGAATTCACGCATGTCAACGCAAAACTTTTAACCTAATTAACATACCCACAAGTTCCGTTTCCCCCACACAGTGTCCGTGTAAACAGGGCCCGACTCTGTGCAAAACCAGACTGAAGACCCACTTGTTCAAAAAAGCTTTCAGTGTGTAACTTTTATTACTTTTGGTATTTTAGTATGTAGCATTTTTATCTCCATTGCCTCCTTTTATTGCTGCTGTTTTTATTTTTATTTTCACTGATTTATTGTACCGGTTTTTATATTTTCTGTCCTGTTAAGCACCTTGGTCAATGCAAGGCATTGTAGGAAGGTGCTATACAAATAAAGTTTATTATTATTATTCTTACATACTCTTGAGAGAGAGAGAGAGAGAGAGAGAGAGAGACAGACTATCACACACATACAATGCTGTTATTGCATCACTCAGCCCTCTGTGAGCAGCATAACAACCGAAATTAGCATAACAACAATAACTAGGTTGATGTCTTGTTTTTATGTGCGAATAGCTATCTTCTGGCTGAACAGATTGTTCCAGTGTCTGGATGCTTAAAACCCGATCCATTTTGGAATGTAAGATTTTGCTTTGGCTATTTGATGTAACTGATAAAGGATGTGTGCTGAGCCCTCTTCTGTTCACTCTGCTCACATATGATTGTACAGCCACACATCCAGGCTGTCATATTGTTAAGTTTGCAGATGATACAGCTGTGGTGGGATGCATCACAGATAATGATGAATCCAGCTACAGACAGGAGGTGGAACATCTGGAGAGCTGGTGCAAAGAGAACAACCTTCACATGAATGTGAAGAAGACGAAGGAGATGATTGTGGACTTCAGAAGGAACAAACACACCCACACCCCACTGTATATAGGTGGATCTGCGGTGGAGGTGGTCTCCAGCTACAAATACCTGGGTGTACACTTGAATGATAACCTCAGCTGGAGCAATAACACCACCAGCCTGATCAAGAAAGGTCATCAGAGACTCTACTTCCTCAGACGGCTGAGACGAGCCGGTCTGAGAAGCTCAGTCCTCACCTCGTTCTACAGGTGTGCAGTGGAGAGCGTCCTGTGCTCCAGCATCAACGTGTGGCATGGAGGCTGCACAGTTGCAGAGAGGAAAGCTCTACAAAGAGTGGTGAAGGCTGCACAGAAGTCTGTGGGAGTCAGTCTCCCCACCATCACAGACATTTACACCTCCAGATGCAGAAAAAGAGCCACCTGCATCATGAAAGACCTCACTCACCCAGCACACTCACTCTTTGCACCACTCCCCTCGGGACGGAGGTTGAGGAGCATCAAATGTAGAACCACTAGACTGAGGAACAGCTTCTACCCTGAGGCTGTCAGACTCATGAATAAATAAATAATAAGAATAAACACTGCAAAATGTCACATCATGTTGATACTGATCTGTTTCTTGTTGCTGCGTTCATCTGTGACTATCTGCGTTCATCTGTGACCATCTGCTCATGTTCGTGCTGCTGTTTATAATGATGTTTTTCTACTACATTAGGGCTTAGTGTATTACTAGCTGATGTCTCTCTTAGTTAATCCTAGATGTTATTATTGTTTTTCTCTTGCATTTGTTGTTGGATGTAACTGGGACCCTGTGTACATAATCTCGTTTTCAACACATGTACTACATGCGGTGCAAATGACAATAAATTCTCTCTGACTCTGACTCTCTGACTCTAAAAACTGGTTTTGAATTGAATTGAGAAAGCTCCTCGGATGAAGAGCGAAACGTCTTCTGTTACAAATAAAGTCCAGTTGTTTCTGTATTGAACATTTTTTTAGATAAATAGTATAATACTGTGACGTTTTATGTATTTTGGTTTGTTTCCTACTAGGCCTGTATGAATCAATTGTAATAATAATAATAATAATCATTTTATATAAAAGCGCCTTTCAGGACACCCAAGGACACTTAACAAATTGTGTTCCACTAAGACACTTATTGGAGGTTTGTGACGTTAAAAGTCTGAGGGGAAAACAACTCGTGGGGTGTGGTCGTGAGATGGAGTGAGTCGCACTTGCCAGTGCTCCGGGTAAAATTTATTTTTTAGTACCACCAAGCCCTCTATATGTAATATTTTTTGCCTATCATCACGCACACAACTTCTATCAAGCATCTCTTTTGAAGATTTTAAATTAAAAATGTCTCAGAGGTCGGCAAGATCGAAGAAGGACGATGACGCTGGCCTAACCCTCGAGGCAATTACCTCGCTGCTGGAGGAACACCGCGCTGCACTGTCAGCTGAGTTTAAACAAACTTTTCACCAGCTGGATATCAAATTGGACCAAACTCGGCTCGCGGTGGAGGAACACGGCCAGCGTGTGTCATCACTGGAACTTGTCACTAACGACCTGAGCCAGCGCATGTCGGAGGTGGAAAACACCTGCTCAACTCTGCAGGAGGAAAACGCCAGACTAAGATCTAAACTGGCGGATTTAGAAAATCGAAGCAGACGGCAGAATATTCGTGTGCTGGGTTTACCGGAATCTATTGAAAGCGGACGTCCCACAGACTTCTTCTCCAACCTGCTGTGCGACATCTTCGGGCGTGACACGCTTCCTTCTCCACCCGAACTGGACCGGGCTCATCGAACCCTCGCTCCGAAACCCGCCTCGGACCAGCGGCCGCGCCCGGTTATCCTGCGAGTGCACCGGGTCCAGGTAAAGGAGCTGCTGATCCGGGAGGCCCGACGCAGAGGCAGGCTTGAATACCAGGGAAAACCGGTGCGGATCGTGGAAGACTACAGCCCAGAAGTCCTCAACCAGCGAGTGGAATATAAGGACGTGATGGCTGTGCTGTATTCTTTGGGTCTAAAACCTGCTCTGCTTTTTCCTGCTCGACTTCGCGTGACTTTACCTGATGGACACAGAAAGTGGCTGGGCTCGGTCGAAGAGGCGCAGAAGTTCAGTGACACCTTTCAAGCTTCACAGCGCAAGTAATATTTAAACTTTTCTTCTAACTGATGAACAATGTACGGAAGCGTATTGCTGACACCAATGCGCTGTTCCCGCACTGGCTTTGTTTCTGTTTACACTAAACTTTTCTTTACATGAGGTGAGGAACAGATGAGCAGGACTCTGCACATACTCTGATTATCTGAGACTTTTTTAGTTGCAGCTTTTTTTGAACTATTAACATTTTTGAAATGAAACATTTTTCCTTTTCTCGTTTACCTGTTGACTATTTTGAGCTGAATCTTGGGTTAGTCCTGGATTGATTGATAATTAATTTGAGATTGGGATTAATTTAACTTTACGTTTGTATATGTGTGCGTGATTACCGGTACATGTGTATACATTTTTTGGCCTTGCATACTTTAAACTAGTTTGTGAGGTGCTTATAAAAAATTTTTTTTTTTTTTTTTTTTTTAGGCATTAGGTATTTAGGCACATAAATAATTGAAGTAGGCCTATCCAGGTATAAAAATGGGTGAAATATATAATGTTTTTAATATATTATTTTGAACTATTAACATTTTTCCTCTTCTTGTTTACCTGTTGACTATCTTGAATTGAATCTTGAATTGGTCTTGGACTGATTGAAGATTTAATTTAGGATTAGGATTAATTTAACCTTGTTTATATGTGTATGCGTGATCACACATCTATGTGTACATTTTTGGCCTTGCATGAGGTGCTTATACATTTTTTTTCCTCTGATGATACTGGAGCACTAGTTTAAAAGTTAGACAGGAGACTTATTTTTAATTTCTATGGAGCTTGCTGCTTCTGTCTGTTGCAGCTGTCCAGGGTGGGAAAGGGAGGGGGGTGGGGGGTCCATCACTGCCATTAATTTATATTTTCTTTCACTTTGCCAAGAACTGCACAGCCATCAACACATTAGACTGTATTACCTACCTTTCTTATACAAATTATTAGTAATATGAGTGGTCAGTTGGTGTTGTCAAGCTGGAACGTCAAAGGTTTAAACCACCCCGTCAAGAGAAGGAAGGTGCTCTCTCATTTAAAACAGTTAAATACAGGCATTGCTTTCCTGCAGGAGACTCACATTAGAAGTGACGATAGCAAACGATTACTGCAAACATGGCACGGGCAGAGTTTCCATTCCTCATTTCGAGCAAAGGCTCGGGGCGTCTCGATCCTCATCAGTCAAGACATTTCATTTGAACCTTTTCAAGTTAACTCAGATAAATATGGTCGTTTTGTGATTGTTTCCGGTAAATTGTACAACACACCAGTAGTGCTAGTTAACGTTTATGCCCCAAATACGGATGATGTTGGTTTCTTTGAGAAATTATTTTCACTGCTCCCGGACCTAAACACATACTCATTGATACTCAGTGGTGACCTGAATTGCTGGTTGGACCCAGTTTTGGACAGATCCTCTACAAACCCTGCCACAGCCAGCAGGTCGTCCCATACTATTCGTGCCTTTCTATCTAAGTATGGCCTGTGCGATGTATGGCGTTTTTTACACCCAGCTGAGAGAGAATATTCTTTTTTTTCTCATGTTCATCATTCATACTCGAGGATCGATTACTTTTTCATGGACAACAAACTTCTTCCCTCTGTCCGTGGCTGTGACTACCACAGTATTGTCATCTCAGACCATGCACCTGTCACTCTGTCTTTGTCCCTCCCTGACATTCCTATAAGGAGTAGACAGTGGAGATTCAATTCAACGTTACTGTCAAACAATGATTTTGTTACATTTATAGAAAAAGAAATAACCTTCTTTCTATCCATAAACAGAACTCCTGGGATCCCATTGTCAACCGTTTGGGATACCCTTAAGGCCTATCTTAGGGGACAAATCATTTCATATACCGCCCGGCTGAGGCAAAAATCTCAAAAAGAAAGAACTGATTTAGCCCAGCAGATAAAAGAAATTGATCAACAATATGCTCAAAACAAATGCCCTAATCTGTACAAAAAAAAAGTAGAACTCAAAACTAAGTTTGATTTATTGTCTACATACTCAATAGAACAATCACTTTTGAAAAGTAAATCATCATTTTACATACATGGAGAAAAGTCAGGAAAACTACTGGCAAATCAGTTGAAGGGTGCCATGGCTAAACAAATCATCCCTAAGATCCAATTAGAGAACGGCACCACAACTCTAGATCATTTACAAATTAACAGAGCATTTAAGGACTTTTATTCCCATTTATATACTTCAGAATCCCAAACCAACAAGAATTTATCTTCTCAGTTTTTCGAAAAGACCAACATGCCAAAACTCACACCCAACCTGAAAGATGCACTGGAGATCCCAATATCCCTGACAGAAATTGTGTCAGCTGTATCGGTAATGCAGTCTGGCAAATGTCCGGGTCCTGACGGCTTCCCTGCTGAATTTTTTAAGAAATTTTCTTCATTACTTTCCCCACTCCTACACTCGGTTCTCTTAGAGTCATTTGACCAAGGATCCCTTCCGAAATCTTTTTTAGAGGCCTGCATTACCCTCATTGCAAAGAAAGGAAAAGACCCAACTCACTGTTCCTCTTATCGACCAATCTCCCTTTTAAATACAGACGCCAAAATTTTAGCCAAAGTTCTTGCTCAAAGGTTGGAAAAGATCCTTCCTTTGATCATATCAAAAGACCAGACTGGATTCATTAAAGGCAGGCACTCCTTTTTTAATGTCAGACGCCTTTTTGACATTATTTATTCTCCTTCGGATACTGTTCCTGAGTGTGTTATTTCCCTTGATGCAGAGAAAGCATTTGATCGGGTTGAATGGGACTACTTGTTTAATGTTCTTGACAAATTTGGTTTTGGCCCCAATTTCATTACATGGGTGCAATTAATTTACTCACATCCCACCGCAACCATTCGTACCAACTCTCAGATATCAAAACCCTTCAGTCTACATCGAGGAACTCGCCAGGGATGCCCACTGAGCCCTATGCTCTTTGACCTGGCAATTGAACCTCTTGCCACTGCCTTGCGGTCCTGTGACACAATTTCAGGAATCTGGAGAGGCGATATGGAGCACAAGGTCTCCCTTTATGCTGATGACCTTTTACTTTTCATTTCTCATCCGACTGACACGCTGCCCTCCGTTTTATCATTACTTGAGGAATTTGGAATAAACTCTGGTTACAAATTAAACCTGAGTAAAAGTGTAATTTTCCCTGTCAATACCCTGGCGCAGACTCTTGACTTTGGTAAATGGCCTCTTAAAATTGAGAAGACAAAATTCTCTTACCTGGGTGTTACAGTTACGAGGAGGTATAAAGATTTATATCAAGAAAACTTTGTCTCTCTGTTGAATCAGACAAAGCAGGCATTATCCCGATGGTCACCGCTTTCCATTTCCCTCACAGGCCGTATTAACTCAGTCAAGATGGTCACTTTACCTAAGTTTTTATATCTTTTTCAAAATATTCCTGTTTTTATCCCTGGTTCATTCTTTGTTCAGTTAGATTCCATCATTTCATCATATCTGTGGCAAGGAAAACGTCCACGCTTAAATAAGACACATCTCCAAAAAACTAAGGCCGCAGGCGGTCTTGCCCTTCCAAATTTCCGCTTTTATTATTGGGCAGCAAACTTGCACTGTCTAGCATTCTGGTCATTCTATTACAACAGGCCTGACAGCCCTGACTGGGTAGAGATGGAGTCACAGTGTTCTGGGAAATGGTCCTCCGTGGCTTTCTTGGGATCCTCACTCCCGCTTCCACCACTTACAACTGTTATAAATCCAGTTATAAAACACTCACTAAAAATCTGGGCACAATTTCGTAAATGTTTCAATTTCTCTAGTTTCTCTCTCTATAGCCCTATCATGTCTAACCAACTTTTCAAACCCTCATCTCAGGACTCTGTTTTTAAAGAATGGCAAAGAAGGGGTATAGTACGCTTCAATGACTTGTTTCTCAATAACACTTTAGCTTCATTTCAACAACTATGTGAAAAATTTGGTCTTCCCCAGTCCAATTTTTTCAGGTATCTCCAAATACGGCACTTTATTACTCTTCATTTGTCCAGCCTCTCCATTTCAACCGATAGCAGTATTGTTGACACTATTCTTTCTCTAGACCCAAATAAAAAACAGTCCATTTCATTCATTTACAGTAAACTATTGGATTTGAAGCGTGCTTCCTCAGATAAAATAAAAGCTGCTTGGGAAGAGGATCTCGGCTCCTCTATCTCAGAGGACTCTTGGACCTCCATACTCAAACTGGTGAGCTCCAGTTCTCTCTGTGCTAGACATTGTCTAATACAATTTAAAGTGGTGCACAGAGCTCACATCTCTAAACTGAAATTGTCCTCTATGTATCCTGATGTCAGCCCATACTGTGTGAGATGCAAACATGCTGAAGCCTCTCTCTCCCATATGTTTTGGTTTTGCCCATCTCTGAACAAATATTGGCGGGAAATCTTTCAGACTTTATCACATGTACTAGATACACGCCTGAACCCTGACCCACTGATTGCTCTGTTTGGTCTTGTAGAGGGCATGACACACCTAAATAAAAACCAACAACATGTAATATCGTTCACCTCTCTCCTGGCCAGACGAGCTATTTTGCTTAGGTGGAAAGAACCGTTTCCACCCACTCACGCTCAGTGGTTGGCTGACATCATGTCCTGTTTAAAGCTGGAGAAAATCAGATTCACACTCCAACAGAAAGAGGGTAAATTTGAGAATGTCTGGGGACCTTTCCTGAATCTGTTCCAGTCTCTTTGACAACACAACTCATTCAGGTTAATGCAGTCTCTTGGCTATTTTACCTTTTATTTATTTTTTTCCTTTTCTTTTGGCAGTGATTGGGTAGGGATTATTTTCTACATGTTGTAACTTAGATTGATTGTTGTGTTTTTTTGTTGTTGTTGTTGTTTTTGTTTGTTGTTGATGTTGTCTGAAGAAAAAAAAAATGAAAAATTCAATAAAAAAGATCTTGAATTTGAAAATTAAGCTGATTTGACTGTTTCTCCAGGCATGATCGCAGAGCTGGACGAACTTGGCAGACTATGGCAAGCCGATTGTTTCAATAATATCCACTTTTACCTATTACATGACACAACGGCATGCAATACCGCTTGAGTGACATCTAGCGGCTGAAAATGGTAGTATTCAATATTTTCTGTCAGAATGAATGAAAACGGTCATATCTCAGCCAAAAATTGGTTTAGAAATATGGGAAAAAATAATCCATAAATATGTCACTTTGGTGTATAAGTCGTAGGGCATGCAAATTATGCAAAAACCTGCAACTTATAGGGTGAAAAATATGGTAAGTGCTGTTGACCCTAACCAAATGACCGACCATCCATTATCTTCCCCCTGTTCCAAAGTCGGGTTCGGGGGCAGCAGCTTGAGCAGGGAGGCCTCAACATCTCACAGCCCCCTCCTGCAGTTCTTCAACACATACTTTAAGGCCGGGCTAATCTTTCTTTAAAGATCTTCACAAAAAATGTCAGCATTAAATTTAGCATCAACCCTTTTGTCTGTTAGCAACACATTGCATAAACCACTGGATGCATTTCAATGAAACTTTCAAAAATCCATCACTAAATGTTAATTTAAAACCAATCTACTGTAGTTCAAGATGGCCACCACAACTAATTGACAGCAACTAACTATCAACTTGTAAATGACTAACTCAGTCATTCTGCAGATATTGAGCTAAAGTTGGACGTGAAAGCAGCTGAAAATTTGAGCACAACTTAAGCTAGCGCAAAAGATCGTTAATACCATTAATGTCTATTTTCATGAAATCAGCTACAGCACAACCATTTCCCATAATAAAATTATCTAAGTCTAAAGCCCGAGATACACTGAAGCAGACTCCGTATACGCGCGTATACGCGCGTATACGCGCGTATACGGAGCCGCTGCTACACTCGGCTTTCGTTCTCGCGTAGATTCTCGTGTTTTCGCTCCAAATTCTAACGTCATTTCCTCCGTACCGTCACTTCCGATCGTCACTTCCGCTAGTTTTTCGCTCCAAACGCTCGCGTTCTCCTTGTTGTAATATGAGCAGCTGAGCACGGAGTGCTTTTCCTGCAGCCCACAGCCCACCACAGCCCACCAGGGAATATATAAAACATTGCGCACCCAGGTAGGACCTGAATTCATTCATTTCATTCATCGAGTGAACGGAGGAAGAAGCGGTTACTTGACTTTAGGCAAAAAAACAAAAGAAAAGGCCCGATCAGCGATAAAAAAGAGGAATTTATTTCATTTGTGTAACATACAAAACAGTCCGGCGCCGGGGAAGTTTAGGTCAGACACCGCGCATCGCGTATGCGAATCGCGTATGCGTAGTAAAAAAATACTTTTGCGCGTACTTGCCCTGAGGGGCTACGCGGGGCTACGCTGCGTACGGGGCGTACGTACGCTGCGTATTGGCGTATCGTGAGGACGCGCGAGTGTATCTCGCCCTTAAAACATAAATGCATAAAAAATATTATCAGGGAGTCGGTTAGTAAAATGTTTTCTCTTTTTTTCTACAACTCCATTTTCCCACAGTAAACAAACGTCTTTGACTTTGTCCTCCACTGGTTGGTGGACAAAGACTGAGTGCCAGAAAATGTGAAAAAACAAAATGTTGTATCTACTGGAAATCGATCAACAGTGAAGTAGGTTTCTTTGCAGAATTAGATTCTGAAGGTCCAGAACTCAGTGCTGACAGAGAGGCAGGAGGAGTTTCAGCTGCCTGGATCCAGTGATGGGAGGCTGATAAAGAGCAGAAAGAGAAAGTGAGAAAAAAAAAAGCTGTGAAAGCAAAACTCTGAATAGTTATTGCCGTGTCTTCTGAGGAAAAGTGCTTTAAGCTTCACGTGCCACAAGATGGAGGGGAGAAAATTGGACAAGCTCGTCAAAGTTGGGGAAAAAAATGTAGCTGTCTCTCTTCCTGTCAGCTTTGCTTCCTTTGTCCAGACAGGTAATATTAGATATAGAGTGGAGAATATTGCATTTGTGATAGTGATCGTCAGTGGTCCTCTCCAGTACAGTAGAAGCCAGGTCTAAAAAAAGAAAAAGCTTTCATATACATTTTGAAAAATGAATATCAAGAAAACAAGAGACTCAGCTCCAAAAAAAGGACAAACACTGGATTCTGGATGCAATCGAGGCTTGTTTTCTGCAGATAAACGCTCTCCAATAACCTTTTTTTTTTATTTTTTACCAAGTATCACAGACAGAAAACTGTTTGCAAAGGGCTTTGTAAATTTTTCCGATCCAAATTTCCCCTGAGAGGCTGCATTTAAAATTGTCTTTATTTCTGCAACATTATTCAACTACTGCACTGAAAGTAATCTGATTTTCAGATATTTATTGGGTTTTAGGGTCTGTATATATATATATTTTTTTTTAATTAGTTCTGGCTTCCCTTCACTGGCTCTTGGTTCACTTTCAAATTCATTTCAAAATCCTTTTGTATGTTTTAAATACTCTGAACAGTTCTGCCCCCTCCTATCTTGCTGATCTGCTGCAGCCATATGCCCCACAGCGCTCTCTGACGTCAGCAAACCAGATGCTTTTATTGGTTACAGACTCTTGTTTAAAGCTCAGGTGTGACAGAACCTTCTCTGTTGCAGGTCCAAAACTGTGGAATGAGTTACGCCAAAAATACACTACATGCGGTCCGGCTCCGCCCCGCTCCGCAGGTCGCAGCTGAGCGAGTCCAATTTCCACTACCTGCGCTCAGCTCAGGTCCGTCTGGATGCGCCGCTCCAAAACTTGCGAAGATTGCGCGATAAATCAAGTGATAAATAAGTAAGTCAGAACAAAACAATTCATTCGGTGGAAGAAGGAGAACAACAGTAGAGACTGCTGCCTTGATCTTCTCTCGTAAATGAGCGACAGGACATGGTTTGAGCAACAGGAAGTGATGTATTACATTTCAGAATAAAATACTTTATTTATTTATTTATTTCTTGTATTGCGTTTGTAGGCGTAGTCATAAATGATAGTTTGACAGCATTTTTGTACAAATAAATCCGTATAGAGCTAGGATTAGTCCGCCCGTGGTGATTTTATTTTGTAAATACGGAAGTTGTGCTCGTTCCTTTTCCTGTTGGTGCGACGTAATCTTCAAAAGTTGACTCCGGCACAGCTCCGGCGTCCGGCAGAAATAGAAAAATTTCTAATTTTGACGGACTGCCGTCCGCTCGCCGCTGCTCGCCGCCGCCGTGCGGAGACAGTGTAAATTCTCTCATTGATTATAATGGGTGCGTATTTGCTGCGGAGGTCGGACCGGAGCGGGGCGGAGCCGGAACGCATGTAGTGTATTTTTGGCGTTACCCCTGCAAGTCAGGCAGTCTCCCTTTCTCACTTTTATTCCCTGGCTTTTGACACTGTGTGAATGGATTTTAACATGTCTGTACTGTATTCTATAATGTTAGTCATTTACTGTAGTTCTTATCTTTACATAATTGGATCTGTGTATTTTATCCTGTGTCCTTTGCTTTTTTTTGTTTTGTTTTGCTGTACAGCACTTTGATTGGCCTTGTTGCTGTTTTAAGCGCTTTATAAATAAAGTGGTATGGTATGGTATAGGGAATAGGATTTATTTTGCCTCAATCTCCTAATGTGTCTAATTTCATTACTTTTTGTCTGTCTAAGCCACATATGTCAGAGTGGCGGCCTGCGGGCCAGATCCGGCCCGCAAAGCAATTATTTATGGCCCCCTGGATGATATTTATAACTATTAAAGTCGGCCCGCAAGCCACAGAACACTGACAGCAGGCTCTCAGCTGTTAACAAGGTGAAATGTCCGCTGCTAAGCTTCATTCTAACTCCGGCAGAAGTGGTGGAGGTGACATGTCCGCTGCTCAGCTTCATTCTAACTCCGGCAGAAGTGGTGGAGGTGGGGGGTGGGAGGAGTGACGATATTCCAATGCGCAGCAACGCTTTCCTCAGCCCTCCCCATCTTGTATTCTCACAGACATAGTCTCGCGAGTTTTGGGTGCGGTGACTCACGAGACTTTAAGACAGCAGTGGAGCTATCGGTGCGTGAGAGCGCTGTGGAGTGAATGTCAGTACGCAGAAAACATGGATGGAAAACTAGCGAACAAGCAAACGAAAACTTATTATTTTCACACAGAGTGGGAGGAGGAGTATTTTTTTGTTTATTCTAATTCGAAGTCTATTTGCCTCATCTGTAATTCGAGCGTTGCCTTGCCCAAAAAGTGTAACTTGAAGCGGCATTTCAAGACGATGCACAAACGGTGAGACAGACTTCCCTCCTAAAAGTTGTTTACGGACTCAAAGTGCGGGAGCTAAAACACAAGCTTGCAGCCCAGCAATCGATCTTCACTCAGCCCAGCACAAAAGGTAAACTGCTACGATCGCCTCCTACCGTGTTAGCCGCATCCTGGCTCAACATAAGAAGTCTTTCAGTGATGGAGAAGTTATGAAAGAAGCGTTTATTATTCTGCATTATTCACCTGGATTATTGATCATAAATCAGGATGTTATTCTGCATTATTCACATGGATTATTGATCATAAATCAGGATGTTATTCTGCATTATTCACATGAATTATTGATCATAAATCAGGATGTTATTCTGCATTATTCACATGGATTATTGATCATAAATCAGGATGTTATTCTGCATTATTCACATGAATTATTGATCATAAGCGTTTATTGAGGCTTTATTTAATATTTTATTTAATTCATTTATTCATTCATTTAAAAGAGACAAAATAAAACAAATTTATCCAAAAAAAACATTGAATGAAAAGAGTGCAGAAAAAAGAAAAAAAACTTATATCACCTCCTTATAATAAACAGTGAACCATTGGCTTGTAGCAAATTTGTTTTTTTGGCCCTCGGTGTATTTGACTTTGACACCCCTGGTCTAAGCAGATATTACTTGTAAATGAGTCTTTGAGGCTCAATGTGACTTATCTGTCTAAATAAAGGTTGAATGAAAGGTACAGTATGGCATGGTATTGTATGATATGGTATTGTATGGTATGGTATGGTATCCACAATCTAACAAAGTCTTGTTCGTCTGGTGGCGTCAACAAACACACTGTTATCAGATTGCGGTGCTGGGTGAGTTTACTCTGGGTTAGCTGATGTGGATGTAAGTTTACACAGTGGCATCTTGTTTGTCAAGTTAAACGGTTCATTTCCCTGCAAACACCACCTTTATTTGCATGAAACTAAGTGACCTTTTGTGTCATTATTTGCAACATTACAAGTTTGATTGGTATAGCACAACACATATTGTGTTCTACAAAAGGAGTTGAAGGCTGTTGAGAAAAGATCATATTTAATACAAAGAAAACTGTGTTCTGTCTCTACAAGATTCTGCCACACCCTGATGATGTTAGCTAATGTGGAGCCAAGATGGACTCTGTATGCTCAGCTGAGTGTGAAAAAGCTGCAGAGGGAAACTGAAGCCAAGCTTGACCGGTGTCTTTCTGCAGTCCTGGTGTGCGTTTTACCTTCACTGCCAGGTAGAGAATTTAAAGGACATGGAAATGAGGAGCAGGGGATCAGTAACCATGCGAGAGCTTCCTAACAGAACTAATTCCAGACCTGTCTGGGTTTGTGTCCATGTTAGAAATGATCAGAGAGGTCTGGGTTGAGCACCATTCGTTCATCCTATGTCTCTGACACAAACAGGTTACAGAGTTCATTTCTAACTACAAATAACCTGCATGAACTGAAACTGAAATTGCATTTGTAGCATGACACCTTATCAGCAAGTGTGTATTGTACATACTGGTGAAGGACAATACTGTACAAACATTGGGTAAGCAGCGTTTTGTTTCGATAAACAGTTAATTAACTTTACCCTCTTAATGACATTATGATGTGAAAGTTTGGTCATCTGTTTTTTTTTTTTTCCCCTGTCATAGAATGAGGAGGGGGAACTGGAAATTAATTCCATCTGTCTGAGCTTTTTTGAGCATAACTTCAAAAATAAGTGAAGTAAAGACTTCTGTTTTGGTGTGCAGCTGCCGAAAATTGGGTTGCCATGTCAAAATCCAAGATGGCCACCTCCATATAGATATGGAAACTGACCAGCCCAATTATTTGAGGAAGCTATTCCTAGTTTTTATCTTGTTTAAAAGTATAGTATGTTTGGGGTGACCCTTGGGGTGGCCAAAGCTTAATCTATGGACCACTACTGACCACCCCATGGCTCTGCTACTGTGCCTGGTCATGGATAAAACTCCTCACTCCAGTCACAGGGGTATGTCACTTTATTCTGTTTCAGACAAGCAATAAATAAATAAATATTGGAGTGGTGGCGCAGAGGTTAAGAAGGTGCGCTTGTGATCGGAAGGTCGCCGGTTCAAGCCCCGGTACCGACAACATCAAAGATGTGGGTGGGATAAGTGAAGCGGTCACACCTGTCTCCACCCTCATCTGCCCCACTCTGGGCCCTTGAGCAAGGCCCTTAACCCACATCTGCTCCCCTGGGAACCCTAGATATCAGCTCTCTGCTCCACACAGAGGGCTGTGGTTGCTCGGTGGTCTGTGGTTGTGTCAGGAAGGGCATCCGGCGTAAAAACAACTGCCAAATCTTCATGCGACTAGATCGCTGTGGTGACCCCTAACGCAGGGAAAAAGCCGAAAGAAGAAAAAAAAATAATAATAATAAATAAATAAATATCTCCATTTTTATACACAATGTAACTCCAACTCACTTGGCATCAAAAACATTTACTGTACTTGCATTTCCTGTTCAGTGCCAGTCCAGAAAAACATTCATCTTGAAAACTGAACACATTAGCATTTAAATTCTTCAGTGACGGGACGTTAGCGTACCACTTGTTCCTATGTGATAACAATGAGTTTAAGACTGGATTCAGTCCAGCTCTAGCGGAGTTACACTTTTCAGTAAATAGATATGTCCTATTTGGTTCAGGTAGTACATTTTGAAATACTTTTAGATTCAATGTCAAAACCAATACTATCCATGTTCACTTTCTGGGTCTAATGAAAATACTCTTACTCATAAATACATATAGCAATGTATTTTCTATACTTTCTATGCTTCCCTCCAGCTTAGTTTCAAAGCCTGCCATAACCAAATACCCCGTCTATATTCTGTGCACATTGATATGATAAGGCAGCTATTAGACAGATCCGCTTGGAGCACTCAGTTGAACCCGGCATTACACTACATGCGTTACGGCTCCGCCCCGCTCCGGTCCGACCTCCGCAGCAAATACGCACCCATTATAATCAATGACAGAATTTACACTGGCTCCGCACGGCGGCGGTGAGCTGCGGAGAGCGGACGGCAGTCCGTCAAAATTAGAAATTTTTCTATTTCTGCCGGATGACGGAGCTGTGCCGGAGTCAACTTTTGAAGATTACGTCGCACCAACAGGAAAAGGAACGAGCACAACTTCCGTATTTACAAAATAAAATCACCACGGGCGGACTAATCCTAGCTCTATACGGATTTATTTGTACAAAAATGCTGTCAAACTATCATTTATGACTATTCTATGACTAAACTATTATATTTATGACTATGACTACACCTAATAACGCAATACAAAAATAAATAAATAAAAAAGTATTTTATTCTGAAATGTAAACATCACTTCCTGTTGCTCAAACCATGTAGCTCATTTACGAGAGAAGATCAAGGCAGCAGTCTCTCTACAGTTGTTCTCCTTCTTTCCACCGAATGAATTGTTTTGTTCTGACTTACTTATTTATCACTTGATTTATCGCGCGATCTCGCACGTGTCTTGGAGCGGCGCATCCAGGCTGACCTGAGCAGAGCGGAGGCAGTGGGCGAGGACTCACGTCAGCTGCGACCTGCGGACCGGAGCGGGGCGGAGCCGCGTGCAGTGTAATTCCGGGGTCAGTCTCTGTCAGCCAGTGATCTGACACACAGCCAAAGTCAGACTGGGCCTCAGCCGAACACTTTTTCTCATCCATGCGTGCAGTAACGCTGTTTACACCATACTCAGACAGCTCTCCCCCACTGATAAGAAGGATACAACCATAAAGTCTGGCAGGCTTTCACAGTGATACAGACTGTGCTTTGTAAGGGAAAGTCACTGTGAGCGGAGGGCCTTTCAAAGTCTCAGCCTCTCCAGGAAGTGTTGTACCAGAGTTGACAGGATTTGCTGGATTTCTTGTTACTGGGCTCATGACTTGGTGGTCAGCTATGACATGCGCTGTGACTAAAGCTAGATTCATACTTGACGCGTCGCGCAGCACGCGAGGGTGCGCGCTCCAAAAGTGACGCAATTTCACAGTCCCCGCCCCTGCGCGTTGGCCCCGCGCAGGGGATTAGCGCGTGCCGTGCACCTCTGAATTTTTGAAACTCCGCAAGCCCTGCGCGCGCGCGGTGGGCGCTACGATTTGATTGACAGGTCCTCACCGACAGCCTTCACCCTCTTCACGCCGGAGCCTGCAGCTGTTTGCGCCGCTGTGGTCGTGGAGACGGAGTCGCGACGCATGGAGGAATGTTTTGTGACACAAAATGTATTAAATTCTCCTTCATTCCTGATCTGGAGTCGGACTTTTCTTTTGTTTTTTCGCCAAAAGTCACGTGATCGCTTTCTCCTCCGCTGACTCCATGCATTAAAACCGCAAATAAAGACAACAGTTCAGCACGCGAGCAGAAAGCTATTTGTTTTTGTTGTGTGATTTCAAACAGTTCTTCTTCTACGGTTGATTTCTTCTTCTACACCTTTCTTGCAACATATGCACAGGTTTTAGAGGGTACTGCCTCCTGCTGGTCCGTAAAAGAACAGCACTTTGCCATGCGCCGCTGTGCGTCAACCATAAACACAGAGGCTACACTGTGAACGCATTTCGCCGCACGGCTGTGTGCACGCGCAGCCTGCGGACCAAAGCGAAAGTCTAACTCAGCCTTTAGCAGCGACGAACAGAAATGTTTGATTCTTTTTTCTTCTGGCACTTCTCACATTAGTCAAAGTGAGAAGTTAGCTACACCAAATTTGTGAAGTGACAAAACGCGAACAGAGGAGCATAACGACCATAATTTTTCTATTTATTCTTTAAATCAAGGACAGATTGAAAGCTCATTGTTTGCTTGAACTCGTGCACTTCTGCATTGTGAAGTTTTGTAAGTGTATACTTCCTTTTATGACTGTTTGCCCAGCAGTGTTAGCTCTGTTGCTTGTCAGAACTGCAGTTGACAAAACATTAAACAAGTTGAAGTAACTTGTTCCCTGAAATGATGCAACAATGGCTGTTTTAAAAGCTCAAATGTTTCAAACATTGATTTCAGACTTGACTTCATTGATGAGGAGCTCAGAGCCATTCACATCAAACAGGTGAAGAAAGGATCGAGGCTTTGGCGAAAAGCTCTACAAATGGCTACATGTGTGATCACTTCTTTCAAACTAACAGAACACGCTACTTCTGAAAAGTTCCAGCCTAAAATGAAACAATAATTCAAAGTCAAAGTCAACTTTATTGTCAGAACTGCAATATGTACAGGACATACACAGGATTGAAATTGCGTTTCTCTCAGTCCCTCGGTGCAACAAAACTGCTCTCATTACACATCAATGCTTACATGGAGCTTCACCAGATTATCTGAAGGATATTCTTATTCCATACTCATCCACCCGGTCGCTGCGGTCACAGAACAGTAATCTCCTTCACATTCCGAGAACCAAATTAAGGACCATGGGAGACCGGGCTTTCAGTGTGGCTGCCCCCCGCCTGTGGAACTCTCTTCCTGACTGTCTGAGAGCCCCACAGTCTGTGGTTGACTTTAAGAGCGGCTTGAAGACCTTTCTTTTCAACCGAGCATACTCTACCTCCTCATGATTCTACTTTTGATCTTAGTTGATACTGTTATTGATTTTACTTGTTTTATTACTTGTTTTATTGACATTTAATTCTGTTGCACTTTGTAGCACTTTGAGATTTTCATTAATGAAAAGTGCGTTATAAATTGAATTCATTATTATTATTATTATTATTATTATTATTATTATTATTATTATTATTATTATTATTATTATTATTATTAACAGTAACCATTTAAACACTAAAACACTGAAACATTTAATAAACATAAGCATAAAATAGTAAAAGTGTAACACTGTCCTGAGTTTTTGCATAGTAGTATAAAAGTATGAAAATTTACACCAACACTAAAACACTAAACATTTAATGAACATAAGCATAAAATGAAATAATAAAAGTGTAATACTGTCCTGAGTTTTTGCATAGTAGTATAAAAAAGTATAAAAAGTATATCTATAAAATAAACTGAAGGTTCTAGCATTGACATTTGCAAAGAGTGGCAAAGCAGCATATGAGTTAATGTACACAGTATATGTATGAGGTAGTTGATCAAAGTCAAAGTCAGAGTCAGAGTCAGAGTCAGAGAGAATTTATTGTCATTTGCACCGCATGTAGTACATGTGTTGAAAACGAGATTATGTACACAGGGTCCCAGTTACATCCAACAACAAATGCAAGAGAAAAACAATAATAACATCTAGGATTAACTAAGAGAGACATCAGCTAGTAATACACTAAGCCCTAATGTAGTAGAAAAACATCATTATAAACAGCAGCACGAACATGAGCAGATGGTCACAGATGAACGCAGCAACAAGAAACAGATCAGTATAGCAAAGTCAAAGTCAACTTTATTGTCAGAACTGTAATATGTACAGGACATACACAGGATTGAAATTGCGTTTCTCTCAGTCCCTCGGTGCAACAGTAACCATTTAAACACTAAAACACTGAAACATTTAATAAACATAAGCATAAAATAAATTGATGTTGGTATAGAGGCAAAAGTGGCATATGCAGTAAGGCACATTGGGCATCCTTAAATAAGGCTGGTCAGAGAATACTGTAAATGTATCAGCAGTAGTGTAGATATAAAAGTAGTGTAAATGTAAACAGTAGTAATAAATGTAAACAGTAGTAATAAATGTAAACAGTATTAAAGGTTCAGTATGCAGTTTCTGTAGAACTGTAGCACTTAGAAATATTTTCAACAGGCAAAGCATTCTGATCCCTCCCCCTCAGAGCCATATATGGCTCTGCTCCACCTGGCCCTGCTGAAATCAGGGTATATGCAGAAATTCTAGAGTTGAATTTAATACCTTTTAATACCTTTTTAATACCATCAAAATATTTTCTAATACCATCACGGCACCGAGCTGTAACCGTAGCGGCAACCTGTTGTATTTCAGTTCCATGCAACTAATTGTAAAGTGATAAGATTACTGTCATTTTCTTCCTAAACTTTGGTAGTAAATGTAGTTTTATAACAATTACTGGATACAGTACATCAATTTGCTTCTTGTCTCAATAAAAGCACTGACCTATTTGTTATTTAAATCTAACCCAAGAGAAAAAGTTTAATTGTTCCCACACACAGCATATCTCTAATGGCAAACAAAAAACTGTAAACTTGAAAACAGAACAGTTTAGTTAAAATAATTCAACACTGAACACATGCATAATTCAAAAAGAGAGGGAGAAAAATAATAACTACTGTATTTTTCATCCTGTAAGTTGCAGTTTTTTTTGCATAATTTACATGCCTTGCAACTTATAGGACGAAGTGACATATTTATAGATTTCCCCCCCCCCATATTTATAAACCATTTGATTGAAATATGACCATTTCCATTCATTCTGACTGAAAAAAAAAAACCCGATGGCCCCATAGTAGTAAAAGGGTATGGCATGCTGTTGGCTGTTGTATCATGTAATAGGAAAACGTGCCTTTAATGACAAATTAAAAAAAGTTCAAGACAAAAACAACTGGACTTTATTTATTATACTATTATACTATACTTTGTTTTTTTTATTGCACTTTTTAGAATTCACCATGTCCTGGATGACTGAGAATCTTCACTAGCTATTAATGACCCAATCGGCCTGCCATACTCTCCCCACCTCTCTGCTCACTGCTTCAATCCAGCAGCAAGCTGCACCACGGTGGCGAAATGCAGCTAATTTGACCATTAAAGTGCATTTATTAAGAAAATGATAGACAGAAACACACCTCTGCTATAATTTCGAGCTAACAAACAATTGTTTAGGTATTTTTCTTGTTAAATGACGGCGAAACGAGCCGCGCTCCTTTTTCCTGTTTTCACCGCTGAGCGATCACGGTGCACAGGCAGCGACACTTTTTTTTAAAAATAAAGCCGATTGAACCATTAAAGTACATTTATTAAGAAAACGTTAGACTGAGACACACCTTTTGCTCTAATTTCGAGCTAACAAACAATTGTTTAGGTAAATTTCTTGTTAAATGTCGGAGGATAAAGCCGCGCTCCTCTTTCCTGTTTCTTTTTACAGACATGATCAGCCTCGGCCAGCTGTAGGTGCGCGCGCACACTGACTGACGATATGACGTCTTTGTTTTCGCTAAGGTCCTACTTGGAACATAAAATTAGAAAAGATAAATAAATTCACAGACCTTTTTTTAGACGCCAGAAAGGGAAAAATATAGTTGTGTAGGTTTTAAAAAATTTAATACCTCGTTAGATGACGTTTATTACTTTTTAATACTTTTTAATGGCCTTAATTTGTGTTAATTTCATTTACTACCTTTTACTACCTTTTACAACCCCGCGGATACCCTGGAAATTCAAATTCAAGCTCTGTTTTTATTGGCTGATTCAAATTCAAGCTCTGTTTTTAATTGGCTGGTTACAAACTCTGTTTTTATTGGCTGGAAAATGGCGGGTCACCTTTTCTTTTTAGAAATGCTTATTTACCACCTGGAGAAGCAAGGGGACAATATTTTTTTTAATTTTTTTTCAGAGATTACCTGGCTAACATCAGTCTGTCAGGAGGTAGTGACAGAGTGAAGAAATATGTTTATAAAAAAAGCTACATACTGAAGCTTTAATAAATGTAAACAGTGAATGTAAACAGTAGTAGTAGTAATAATAATAATAATAATTAATTCAATTTATAACGCACTTTTCATTACTGAAAATCTCAAAGTGCTACACATATATTGAATGCTACACACATTCATAAACCGGTGGCGGCAGACTACCATGCAAGGTGCTTTCCAGTCCTACCGGGAGCAACTCAGGGTTAAGTGTCTTGCCCAAGGACACAACGACACATGGTGCGGGTCCCGGGAGTCGAACCGCCAACTTTCCGATCGGGAGACGACTGCCATTACCACTACACCACGGCCGCCCCTACACCACGGCCGCCCCGTAGTATGACTATAGGCAGTGATGTAATACAAACATTAGTGCAAATATGAGAAGTAGTGCAAACTGAATGAGCACATGACCGAGAGTTTAGTGAATAACCCGTTTGATGACACAGAGTCCAGTGTTAAAATCTTTGTGTTGTGTGTAATTCTGATCAATACCATTATAAATCTATAGGTTATAAATCCATCACTCTGATTCTGTATACCTTGGCTTGATTGACTGGTCAGCTATAAAATATACGACTTTAATCTTTAAGGAAAAGATCATAGAAGCAGTAATACAACTTGGTACAGATACAATACAGTAGTTTTATATTGTTTATACTTCAACGATAACACTTTACTATAAAGTACACCAAATTTGCTTAACTACTAGGGAACGCCTAAGGAACAAATCCAGAGTTAATGGGTAGTTATGCTGCGTTCCAGTTACCTCGTATTGTGGGAATTTCCCAGTTCCCAGTGGTAGATTGAAACCGGAATGCCCGCTCTAGTGGTAAACTCCCACTCCTAAAGTGGGAGAATTTTTTCTGCTCCCAGTTTCGATTTCAAGATGGCGGATACTCGCGTCTTCAGTAAGTAAACGCCTAAACTCTTTCTAAAATAACAGTTCTAAAATGTTGTTGCGTGTATTTTATCACACAGTGAAGTGAAGATGTTTGTTTTTGTTTTCTTAGCTGTAAAGCCAGTTTTTCTTTTTTCCCAGAGAAATTTTATTTTTTTATCAATTACCTTCGGCGGTCATCAACCTCCTCTGACATGTTCTGTGTCAGGAGTGCATATCTGGTTAGTAATTTATTATATTCGGAAACGGCAACAAAAACAAAGTGTGCGTCCATCTTGATTTTTCCACTGGGAGAACCGGAACGTGTTTTCAAGTGGTAGCTTGGGAAATGACGTCACTACCACTTCCCAGTTTCCAGAATACGAGGCAACTGGAACGCAGCATTAAGCAGTACTTACTGGGGAACACACAGCCAAGCCTTATTGGGGGCTACGGGTTAATTACCTTGTAAACGAATAGGAACTAATCAAGAACTAATGGGAACTAATGGGTAGTTACAAAGAAAACCAAAGAGGAAAAAATCAGGAGTTAATGGATAGCTAACCAGCCTTTTGCCACATGACTACCATACTTTCTTTTGAACATGGCACCGATAAAGTGAAACAGGAAGTGGCATCAAAGGGGAACTCCTGTCTTTATTTATTGAAACATTATTTGAACTCGACTCCTTTTCTCTATGATAGATTGAAAATAATCTAAAGCAAAAAAATTAAAAAAGACTTCTTTACCTACTGTCTGTGTTGTCAGCCATTGCAGCAATGCTCTGTTTACATGAAGGCGTTCCCCTTTGACATCACTGCTGTTCATCTCAGCTGTGTGAATCTTTATTTATTTTTGCAGAATGCTATTAATGTTATCTTTCCAACAATGCTTTCATATTCATGACATGAATTTGAAGTCATGGGCACTTCTGTGTTCGGGCATTTGAACTAGGCCTGTCACAATAACACATTTTACTTGGCGATAAATTGTCTCAGAAATTATTGCCATAAACAATAGCATTGTTTGAAATATAAGAAGAAATGTTGGTTAATTGTTGTGTTTAGTACCTTTTTTAGACCACTGGATGGCAGTATAAGACACAATTTTAGACAGTTGAAACGGATTTTAAAGGTGGGGTGACATGATTTTTTACTATGCATAAAACTGCTCAATACATA